>BQKZ01005747.1:6997-22377 GCA_036244855.1 Temnopleurus reevesii | reverse complement strand
GTAAAAAAAAAAAAGAAATCAGGGGGTGATGTTACAACGTTGCAACTGATAACAAATCAACTGCGCGTTCTGGTCAACTTAAACTTGCGATCAGTTCCATCTTTTTAGTGACACCCCTTGTGGAATCTCTGCCCGAAAGAAGACACCCATTTACATCGTGAATATAATTGTGAAACACACAGTTAATGAAACCGTGATTTTGATTGGCGCGTTCTGGTTAAAACTCTCTGGTTCTGATCAACTGCAATTTGTGATCACTTGCAACTTTGTAGCAACAATTCCCCTCCCCCTTTGTGGAAACCCTGCCCGAAAGAAGACCCCCATTTACATTGTGAAACACGCAATTACAGTGTAAAATTGCTTCTTTTGTGGCCGTGGAGCTCCACAGTGTGAAAGAACACAAAGTAGCATGTTTTGAAAATCAATTTCACCGTGTGAATATAAACGATCACAATGTGAAGAGCTTTTCACAGCGTGACCACATTGTGAAAATGTCCAAATGTAACGAAGAGGGGGGGGGGGGGGGGGGGGAGGGCTATCACAGAGATGACACACAGTGTGGTGCTTGGGTGAAACATAGTGTAGTTTCACATTGTGAACGGAAGTCTTCTTTCCAGTGGGGGCAAGACAATCGGAAGGTCTTGGGTTCGAATGCCAAAAGAGGGAAGAAATTCATTCACGGTTTGTCATACTCGACCCAGGAAAGGCATGTGTTTTACAAGCCTCCATTTTTTGCATGCCTCTTCATTTCTATAATTTGATAATAATTGGCTGGCAGGAATATTAATCCTCAATGTTTTTAATGCATCAGGATGTCGAAGGGCTAAATCCTGGATAAGAAAATTAATCACACATACAACACACACACAACCTCCCAAACTCCCCCTCTTTCTTTCACACACAGAATGAAAATACTATATAATGATTTTTTACTATTCCTAACACGATATAATCCTTTTCCGTAAAATTAATTCGAACGCCAATTCAATGCTCCTGTGTAATGATATTCAAATCGGAACTCGCTTTTGATTGTTGTGTCCGCACTGTTCAATACACGGCGCATGGATATATTGTCCATGACACACTTTATTTTGCGGAAATAGTCTGTATTGTGTTTCCTATAGTCATGTGGAATACGTGACAAGATTGGAGCTGATGATTTAAAACTTAGAAACGAGTAAATAGCGAAAGCATAAAGACTTACTCGATTTTTCCGTTTCCCAATTTCCTACCAAATGCAAACTGTTACATGTATAACAGCGCATGACTGTTTAGGACTTCCATATAAATCATTTTTCAAATTCGACAAAATAGTCCCTAAAGCACACATCCTTAACAAATTTTGCTACATTTCTCGAAATTACCGCCTGTTTGTCAGACACACGGGTCGTAGTTCGATGTATCAAGTACAGAAAAAGTACACTGATGTCATCATAATANGAATATAAACGATCACAATGTGAAGAGCTTTTCACAGCGTGACCACATTGTGAAAATGTCCAAATGTAACGAAGAGGGGGGGGGGGGGGGGGGGGGGGGGGGCTATCAGAGAGATGACACACAGTGTGGTCCTTGTGTGAAACATAGTGTAGTTTCACATTGTGAACGGAAGTCTTCTTTCCAGTGGGGGCAAGACAATCGGACGGTCTTGGGTTCAAATACCAACATATGAAATAAATTCATTCATGTTTTGTAATACTCGACCCAGGGAAGGGTATGCATTTTACAAGCCTCGATTTTTTTGTATACCCCTCCATTTCTATAACTTAGTAATAACTGGCTGGAAGGAATGTCGGCCATTAATCCTTCATGTTTTAGTGCATTGGGATGTCGAAGGGTTAAATCATGGAATATTGATCACACACACACAACAATGCACACACCCTCCTAAACTCGATTTCTCTCTCTTTCACACACACCCACACAAACGCGCACAAACAAACACGAACACGCTACAGAAAATACGAACATTATAAAAGCTGACAATTTCTATATTAAAGTTTTGTGAAATACATGACAAGATTGAAGCTGATGATTTAAAACGTAGAAACTAGTTAAATCTGAAAAATAACATAAGCGCAGAGATTTACTTGATTTCTTATCCCAATTTCTTACCAAGTCCAAGCTGTTACATGATTAATGGTCACTTATTGTTTGGGACTACCATAAATCACTTCTCAATTTCGACAAAATGATCCCTAAACACACATCCTTAGCCAAATTAGCCGCCTGTTTCTTAGACACACGGGTCGTAGTTCGATGTATCAGGTACAGAAAAAGTACACTGATGTCATCATAATAGATTGCAGCAAAGTCTGCATTTTGCGTTGCCATAGCAACTAGACTTCAACCATCCCTAAGGATCGAATGTTTTCTGGTATGAATTGATCGCTCCCCATAAAATTGTCATTGCAAAGAAAACAAAATTACTGTTCAACATAATCTATGCTTTTGAGAGAGCGAGAAAAGACACATTTGATTAATGTTTTGGAGACTGAATATTAAATTGAGAACGATGTTGCCTGAAATGTCATGGAAGAACTTCCAACTCTTTTCATTATAGTCATGGGTGCATGCTAATATAAGATTTTCACTCAAGAATAAGTGAAATTAAAAAGTTTGAAATTCGAGTAAACTTCGAGTAAACCACTTTACTTTTGGGGGAATCGACCCCTTGAATATCCATAGATCCTCGAATAATCAAGATGCTCACTCAAACATGTCAAAAAAAGAGTAATCAACATTACCCAAATCCACTCATTTTAATTCACACAAATCAATCATATTGACTTACAACAAAAGAAGGCTCTTCGCATATGTACTGGATCTCCGTTTTTATCTCACTCGGCTCCTTTATTTCACAAACTTAAAACCATGAATATATTTGATATAAACACACTCCAAAGTTTACTTTTTATGTTCAAATTTGCAAAAAATTTGCTTCCCCCTTCAATTTCAAACTTTTTCCAAATAAACGCATCTATTCAATCGTATCCTACCAGAAATTCCCGAAATTTTCATCTGGTCAATCCAAAAATGCTAAATGCCCCAAAATCCATACGACACCATGGCCCGGATCTTTGGAACCCTTTACCAAAAAATTTTAAGTCTTCTCTCTCAATTTGTTCATTTAAATCCAAGGTCAAAACCATGCTATTATCTGAATACTCACAGTAAACTATATATGTCAAATTTTACACTCCTAATTTAATGTCGTACAAACTCCACTCTCATTTTCACTCTCATCTTTTTCACCCCCACCATCATCCTCATCTACATCCTTTTAGTCTTCATCCTTATCTCCATCTCTTTAAGATTTGCAAAAATTGTGATATTAATTTTGCGCATCGAATAATTATACTGATCAATTATGTTAGTTTTTCTCAGGGTTTTCTTGTTCAAGCAAGATAATCCTTCTTCTATTATTTACATATTTTACAGTGTATGTTGACAAATTGTCAACACAGTTTATAGTATTTTATTTGATATTTATGTTCATTTTTGTGACTCTTTGTCAAAATGATACTCATGAATCATGCTGTTTTTGCTATATATACATCGAAATTATGTTGTATGCAGAAGAAAAATAAACTAAACTAAACTAAAACTAAACTTAAATGCAGTTACAGCTGCTCGGTTACCGCCAGGATAATCATACTACAGTCAAACCTGTCTGTAGTGGCCACTGTCTATAGTGATCACCTGTCTACAGTGGCAATTTAAATCGATATTCTCCAGGTGAAAATGCATGTTATAGAACCTGTCTGTAGAGGCCACCTGTCTACAGTGGCCACTTTTTTCTGTTTCCCTCGGGGTCGCCTCTGTAGACAGGTTTGACTGTACATTGCAGAGCGCTTATAGGGACAAACGATAAAGTCAGTATCAGGCGCTGAGAACGTAATCGTGTTGAGTTGTTTTAAATCGGGGCTCTATAAAACGTAATCGTGTTGAGTTGTTTATAGAGCCCCGATTTAAAACGACTCAACACGATTACGTACCTTTCCCTTTGTATTTTCAGACTTTATCATGTTGTAATGACTAATGAGAGGTGATAAGTGCATGATACCTGGTTTTCAGTCAAGCCAGACATTTAATCTTGTAATTGATGTTTTGACCTTCGCCTTTCTCACCCAATGTCCTTGAACAGTCAAGGAAAATCGGTCGAAGCATTGTTTCACAAATTGCTTCACAAACTCGCTAGAATCTACAAATCAAATTACAGAACAAAAACGGTATGAGAGCCGTGCTTTCTATAATAGCCATGTGATGGGTGTATTGCAATTTGCACTAATTACCTGTCTAATTACGTTCCTATGGGCCATACATATCGATGACATTGAAACAATTTTAGCTGTTTTTATTTCTTTTTAAGAAAAACTTATATTCTCTAAAAGGCTAACCCAATTATCCATGTACGTATACCACTGTTAAATTACACACGAGCCTTACACAATTTTTGTATGAAAGCATGTTTTGTAGAATGGTTATTTTGGTTTAAGACGTCACAATCAATAGGAACATGGTATGATGAATGATGTGCTGTAGCCGGTCTTCACCTCAAGTTTGGCGCTCATCTCGACGATTTTGGCGCCCTTTCCCTCAAATTTGGCGCCCCTAGCTCTGTCGCATCTTTATTCCATTTAGAATTAAAATTTTGCATCATTTTTAGTACGATATCCCTACGATTGAAAAGGTTATCGTTTTTCCCATGTACTTGGCATAGCCTTTCTAACTTCTTTGTATGAAAAGTGGACAATATTTCCATGCACGCCTCGCTCGCTTATAGTTCATCGCTGCAACATGAGTGAATTTTTCATTTTCCCTCTTCCGATCGCTCGTATTCCAGTAGGATTACATGTACCATTTGATATTCATGTTGTGAAGGTTGACTCACACCTTTGCGTTTTTAGCCCGCGTCGGTCTAGCGTTTTAGAAAAAAACACGCTCCCTTGGTACACAAAGACGCAGGTCGTGCGGTGGACTAATCGGCGTACGCTCCTTGAACGCAAGCCGAGCGTTAGTCCACTATCTGACCAGTCGCTATACTGTGCGCTCAGCGAATGTTTTTGAATAAGAAAAAATAACGCAGGATTGACGCAAGCTGAAAACGGAAAGGTGTGAGTTGGCCTTAACAATTGTTTTTTCACACCTTGTTGGCGCTGTTAGATAATCTGACAATGAACTCAGATGCATGACGCTTATTCCAGCAATATTCATACTTTTATTCTAAAATGAATTAGATGTTTCCCGAATCATGAGCACGATTCAACTCCGTTGATTTTATATAAACCCCTTTTTGGTCTGAATAGTTTTGTTCGACTTAATGGGTAATAGTATCAGAAATTCAAATGCACCAGCAATAAACCTTGACATACTTATGTTGAATACAGCTTCATGTAATTGCAATTATGCACCCAGACGCACTAAATTTCCAAACGCAGCCGAAATGGGAAAGAATGGCTTTATTGAATTGTTATATTGTATTCACAGACAATATTATTTTGTACACACGAATCGTTCCACAATCTATGAAGATACATAATGAGATAACAATAAATCGTTTTTAATTGCAAAAAGGGGAATTTTATTGGATGTCGGCTTTGATCATTATCTTGTACTAGATTTATCTTTATTGCATTTTTAGCAAGAAAGTTGAGATTGCATCTAAAAGTGCAAGACAAAATATAATAATAATAATGATAATGATAATTACATTTATAAGGCGCTTTATACAGGTGTTTCAAAGCGAGGTCTGAATTCAAAAGACTGACATAAAAAATATTTCATTTATCCATTTGTTCAGCCACACGTTGCTTTATTACTTAGAACTGTAATGCAAATGGATCGTAGTAAACTTGATTTAACCAATTGAATACCTAATTTCTGTAAATTCCATATACAGTCAAACCTGGAGTATAGAGGCCACTGTCTAAAGTGACTACCTGTATTCCCTCCTGATGAAAATGCATGTTATAGAACCTGTCTATAAAGGCCACTTGTCTGCAGTGGCCACTTTTTCTGTTTCCCTTGGGGTGGCCACTGTAGACAGGTTTGACTGTACCTTGTGCATAGCCAATCCTGTTTCAGTAGTCGACGGGTTAATGTATTTGAGGATTTATGACTATGCGAAGATATTTGAAAAGATTGCGATTGAATATAAAAAGCACAAAAAGAACAAATTCAGCGTTTGATGTGCCTGCGCTTGCTAATTTTCGTGAATTGCTGGCAAATGAAATGAAAACACGAGGCTATAGAGATTTTTTTTTTTTATCCAAACCCTTCTCGACATGCTTGATTTAAAGAGTTAACGTTACGTTATACAATTTGACACTACTTTTTTGTATAATGTGATATCCTTTTTAAAAGAAATTGAAATCAACTTTAACACAAACTTTGGAAACTGAATCGTGAAAAATGATGTAAAATTGTGTCAGAGAAGAATCTAAATCGTGAAAATTGACGTCAAATTGTGCCAAATCAGTTTTTAATTCCATTGAAAAATCTAAATAAATGAAACAATGGAAACACATTGTCTTTGTAAAATAATCTCATATTTGATTCAAATTTCTTTCAATTTGATTTTGTTCATACATTAAACACGAAATAATATATTTCCGAAAACTTAAGCCAAACGCCAATTCAATGTTCCTTTGTACTATTAAAATTGGATCCGGCTTGTAATTATTGTGTCCGCACAGTCCAATACACGGCGTACGGATCTATTGTCCATGACCCACTTTGCGTAAATTACACTGGTCAACAAAATGTTACTTTTTGAAAGTTGTATGCGATTTTTTTTTATTTAGGGTGAATCTGATGCGCTGAATCCAAAAATGACATCGGTTTTGTCCAATCAGGTCAAGTTTTCGATCTATCCCCACATGTTGTTTTTTACGTCTTGTTCACATGTACACATGTGTAGATCCCTTTTGGAAGGTGTTGATGGAATAAAATGACATGGCAGATGAATATTTTGGTTCGAAATGATTATACTGATAGGAAGAAATATTAAAGTAATATAATAATGGGTAATTTTGCTGAAAATGGCTCAGTTTGAAGCCATGAAACCTCGAAATATTCTAAAAATTCGGATGAGGAACTCATATGGTTATTTTTTTCAAAAATTAAAGGGTAAGACCAGCCAAAATATTTATTTATTAACAGCAGAACATAAATATAGTAAAAAAGACCCAAAAAGTTTAAGGAAAATTTGAGAGGTAAAGAGAAAATGCAGAATTTTTAATAATATAAAAAGTGATGAAAATAATGCCAAAATCACTATACAAATATCCAAATTTGGTGACACTGGTGATAAGACGATGGCTCGTTCACCATTTATCCTTTATCCATGGATGAGAATAAATACTTATAATTAAAAAAACTCAGAATGTTCAGATTAAAAAAAAAATAACAAACATTTCAATATTTCCATTTTTATGAAACTGAATAATATTTCATTTACTAAAACAATTGAATTTCATAAGATTTTATCATTTTAATTAATAGATTGTCATAAATATATATATTCACAATTTTGTTATATAAACATGATAACATGGTACATCTGGTAATAAAAGGTGTCACGGAAGTTGCCAATTGGTCTATAATGGTGTTTATTATTTTCATAATTTTCTTAATTAAAAATTGATAATTTTCACAAATTCTGTTTGTTTTTCCTGAAACTTTTTTTGTTTTGTTTATCTAATTCATATTCTTATGTTGAAAAATAAGTATTTTGGCTGGTCTTCCAGTTCAGTTTTTGTCCAATAACTTTATACTTTGCCCCATCCAGTTTTTTGAGGATTTTAAGGTTTCACAGCTTCAAACTGAGGGATTTTCAACATAATTACCAGAAAATATTGGACCTGGATATTTATTGCCATTAGTATAATCATTTCTAGCAAAAATATCAATTTTCCATGACATTTCAGCCCACCAAACCCTTTAAAATTGCTCCACACATGCATTAAAGTGTACAAAACATAAAAAAACAACATGTGGGGATAGCTCGAAAACTTGACCTGATTGAGCTAAACCAATGTGATTTTTGGATTCAGCACCTCAGATTTACCTTCAATCAGCTGAAAAATCACAGACAACAAATTTGCTGTTGACCAGTGTTATTTAAACTCCAATAAAGTATTTACGGAATTAAACAGGGAAAAATAAGTGTCATAATTGCGTCTACAAGGTGGAGACCATGTTCAAATTCGAATTATTTTAGTAAACCTAAAAAAATCGATTGAAGATGATATGCATTTAAATGCACAGATGTGTGCGTAGGGATATTCGATGATTAGCTATTCAAAATGAATACAATTCGCGTTGTTTACATCAAAATAATATGCTCTGTATATTCAAATAAAAGCTGATTATTGAGTTCACCTAGCACACATTGATTCAAATGTGGATACACTTTTTCAAGAGTGTACATATTTTATTATAGACAATAAATTCATCAGTCATTCAAGTTCCTTTCGAACGATTTGATGAAATTTTAACGAAATTGATTGAGAAAATCTAAATATACATTTTCCCATTCTCGCAACAGGTAGTGACATTTCTCAACCTCCTCTATCAGTTCTTTGACTCGTGCATCGAGAAGTACGACGTGTACAAGGTGGAGACCATTGGCGATGCTTACATGGTGGTCAGTGGTGTACCAATACGAAACGGTGATCGACATGCGTTCGAGATCGCTTCGCTGGCCCTTGAAATGATCCAGGGGGTGCAGACGTTCAGAATACCCCATATGCAGTCGGAGAGAGTACTGCTCAGGATCGGAGCGCACACGGGTGAGTAGACTTTATAAGCCATTGCTAATTTACGATCCATGGTGTCTAGATCTTCCCCCAAAGTCCTTAAGTTAGAGAGATTACTGATCTGGATCGGGGCACAAACCGGTAAGTAGACTTTACATGCTCTGTGCGTGATCGGGAGGTACAGACCTGAATGATGCCCCACATGCAGTCAGAGCTAGTACTGCTTAGGATCGGCGCACACACGGGTGAGTAATTAACTTACCTCATCTGCGGTAAGAGTGAGTACTGTTTAGGATAGGAGCACATACGGGTGAGTAGCCTAACTCATCTTCGATTCTTCGATTCATTCATCGAGAAGTATGACGTCTACAAGGTGGAGACAATTGGCGATGCTTACATGGTGGTCAGCGGTGTACCAATACGAAACGGCGATTGACACGCTTTCGAGATCGCGTCTCTTGCACTTGAAATGATCCAGGGGTGCAGACGTTCAGGATATCCCACATGCATCGGAGCGAGTTCTGCTTAGGATCGGAGCACATACGGGTAAGTACATGATCTTAGTGTGATATAGAGGTGCAGGCCTTCAGAATGTCTCATCTTGGGAGAGAACAGGTCAGGATCGAGGCACAACCGGATAAGTATTCTTTACAGGCTGTTGACATGATCCAGGGATTTAGACTTTCGAGGTACCCATCTCCAGTCAGAGAGAGTACCGCTAAGGCAAGACCGTTGCACACAACAGTAAGTACAGGCTCTTAGTAATATCGACATTCACAATACTCTTCTCCAGTCAGAGAGCGCACTGATCACGCTCAGGCACACATGAATAAGTAGGCTTTATAGGATCTTAATATGATCTACAGTCCAGACCTTCATAACAGAATACCCCATCTGCAGTCAGAGAGAGTACTGATCAGGATCGGGGCACATACGGGTAAGTATTCTTTATAGGCTAAAGACATGATCCAGAAGTTTAGACCTTAGTTCATTGTAGCCTACCCATCTCCAGTCAGAGCGAGTTCTTTTCGGGATCGGGGCACCTACGGGTGAGTGGGCCTTACAGACTCTTGACATGAACCAGAATTGCATGCCTTCAAAATACCCCCGTCTGCAGTCAGATTGAGTACTGCTCAGAATTGGGGCACACACGGGTTTCACAGGCTCCGATCCGAGGGGTCTGGTCCTTTAGGGTACAACGTCTTCAGTCAGATCGAATACTTCTGAGGGGTTAGACATTCAGGATACCCCATCTGGAGCCAGATTGAGTACTGCTAAGGATCGGGGCACAACGTAATGGTAAAGGAGGCTTTACAGGCTCCAATCCAGACGTCAGACCTCTATAATACCCCATAATCATTCAGAAAGAGAGAGTACTACTCAGGATCGGACCACACATGGGTAAGTAGGCTTTACAGGCCCTTGATATGATCCAGGGGTGCAGTCGTTCAGAATACCCCGCCTTCAGTCAGAGCGACTTCTGTTGAAGAAATAATTTCACCCTCGATGGCTCTGACACAGTTTTTTTTTAACCCAAAGTGCACCATACCCGTCAAATTTTGGGCAATAGAGCCACCTATTAACGAGGTCCGTTGGAATAAAAAAATCCCTCAAGTTAATCGTTACGCGTCGTATCAGGGCCAAAATGCAAAAGAATGCAAATAGAGAAAACAAGAATAGACTTATCTTATCACATGATTTCGAAAAAAAATATGCGTGATCTTTATTAAAAAAAACAGTTAAAACGAAAATGTTCTTGTACGTCATTTGGAAAATACGTATATGTTTTTAGAGTCTAAATTAAGCATGTCAAATTCATCTTTTATTTCTCACACAGGTCCATGTGCAGCCGGTGTAGTGGGATCCAAGATGCCGAGGTATTGTTTGTTTGGAGATACTGTCAACACGGCCTCCAGAATGGAGTCAAATAGTTATCGTAAGTCTCCTTCAATCTTTTGTGAAGTAATTCATCAACGATTTTACGAACCGGTCTACTAGTGAGGGGTGTTTGAGCCAATCAGTCATACCAATTCAGTTGAAATAGACGCTTTTTGAAATAACATGAATTTGAAAGAATTTTACTTGACACTATGTCGGGTTTCTACGTGTTCACGCAGCGTGCGCAGTTAGAGTTCGGTTTGTAAAAATGCTGACGGATTATAATGATAGCCTTTTTCGTTGATGCTTCTCCATTCTGGTGTTTGTTCCATAAAACTATTCGTAAATGTACACGACTGGTGCCCCCTTTTCATGTGCTTGCTCACCGACATATACTCTTAAAATCATTTGCCCAACATGTAGGTTATTATGAGTCCGATCAACTTTGGGTAATTTTATGCCCCAATTGGGTATTTTCTCCCCAACGTTTGCCCAATTTTAGGAATTATGTACTACACATGTGGTAAAATTTTGTCATAATATACCCAATTTTCGTTTGCCTAAATCATGAGGGTTCGTATGTGTCAACTGGGTAATGAAATTACCCAACTTTTACCCAATATTTTTAAGAGTGTATGGTTATTGAGTTCCCCCTATTTCCCTGTTTTGCTAAGCTCATCTGAAAAAAGTTCACCTTTGCGATTCAACCTGCGTCGACCCGCCATTTTATTTAAAAAAGTAGTCCCTGCACAGAATATATGGAAATTACAGAATTCTGTAGTCAATGGGCTAACATCTCTCGCATTTTCAGTTATTTGCTTGGCAAGAAAATGAAAGGTAAGCTTTAGGATTCAGTTTAAGACGTTAATTCGGCATACATCGGGAGCATACATGATTCCTGTTTCATCTTAAATACAAAATATGGAACGCTATCTTTGATACGGATGTCCTCACCAAAGACAAAAGACTAAACAGGCTAATCGCTCATACACACAAATTTTTCGCTTAAATGAAAATAGAATCCAAGCAGACAATGTCACATGTGACCGCTCTATCTGCCACTCGTTTCACGCGCTTAATATCTCGTGTCGAATAGTAGTGAAGTGGCATTTTCCTCGGAAAACCGATATAAAGACTTGTTCACACCTTTGTGTTTCTTACCTGCGTCGGCCCAGGGCTTTGGAAAAAAAACGCACCCCTATACGTTAATGAACGGTGGATTGACGTTCGGCTTGCGCTCAAGGAGCGTACGCAGAACGTCAGTCCACCGTATGATCTGCCTCTTTGTGTGTCTTGGGAGCGTTTCTAATGGTCAAAAACGCTGGGTTGACGCAGGCTTAAAATAAAAACGCAAAGGTGTGAGTAGGCCTTCACCTGAATTCTCACCATCCCTGTCACAAAGCGGTTTCAAATATACCTGCGTTCAATGGCATACGAATTCTGCTTTTCCGGCTTCCGTTCATCTCCTACAAATTCCTGATTCATAAATGTGGAGATGCATTTTATCTTCAGACTACATTTATCGCGGCACAAAAGCATTTTATTCCGGAGCTGAGCGAATAGGCACAAATATAGGCACCAACAAAAAAGAAGAAGTAACACGTGTTTGACCTCTTTACTTCTTTGTTAATTCCCCCTTTTCTATGGGCCCGATTTTCAAATGTGGATGTGTGTGATTCTGACATAAGAGTTTAAGAAAGCGTTATCTTAATTTTTAGTTCTTTTACCGACCTTGTCCGCGTCACAATGCATGCCAGTTCACGTATTGATTCGAATGCGTGCACGCTTCTTGCTGACAAACGTACTGTTTGGTATTCCTTAAACCTGTTAATATAAATTATTGACCCAATGATAATGATAATGTGTGTTATATAGCGCTTTACCAACTTCTATTGAAACTGACCAAAACACTTCACATTATTACTACCCGGTCATTGGATTCAAAGCAAGTCGCCTGCTAGGCGCGCACGTCTGAACCAACCACGAGACGGTTGTTTCCTACCGGTACCCAATACTTGTGTATGTATATATGTGATTGTACAATGAAGTACAGACATATACTCAATTTCCTTTATTTCTTTTTGTTTTTCTGTTTGTCTGTTTTGTTTCCAGCCATGAAAATCCACATCAGCGACGAGTTTAAATATGTATTAGATGCCATCGGAGGGTTTCACACAGAGCCAAGGGGGATCATTGAGGTGAAAGNTTTTTGCTAAGTCGACTTGGTAAGATGATCTATGTCGCCATGTCGACTTATAATTTTTGGGAAGTCGACATGGCAAGATAATATATCTCGCCATGACGACATGTAAACGTTATTAAGTCGACATGGTTAGATAAATATCTTTACAAGGCGACAAAATATGGATATTAAGTCGACTTGTCGAGATAAAATATCTCGACAAGTCTCCAAGTCGATGGCACTTAGAAGCTTCCGTAATGATTGAACTGATAATGATAATAATTTTATGCGTTATCTTTGTTGCGCTTTTCCAGTTTCTATTGAAACTGACCAAAATACTTCACATTATTACTACCCGGTCATTGGATTCATAGCAAGTCGCCTGCTAGGCGCGCACTTCTGAACCAACCACGAGACGGTTGTTTCCTACCGGTACCCAATTATTGTGTATGTATATATGTGATTGTACAATGAAGTACAGACATATACTCAATTTCCTTTATTTCTTTTTGTTTTTCTGTTTGTCTGTTTTGTTTCCAGCCATGAAAATCCACATCAGCGACGAGTTTAAATATGTATTAGATGCCATCGGAGGGTTTCACACAGAGCCAAGGGGGATCATTGAGGTGAAAGTAAGTACAAATATAAGGAAAACGATATAATCTATTTCCGTAAAATTAAGTGCGTCGTGGGACAATTTTGATAATATTATAAAGGAGCATTGGATTGGCGTTCGGCTTAACGTTAAAGAAATAGATTATATCGCGTTGAACGTACTAACTTAAAAGAGGAGTTCTGCTACGTCCACACAACTTTAAACCACAATGCAGAATTGTAGATAATACCCTCGTCAACGCTTTCTTGACAAAATATATCAAGCAACATCTTTACTCCGTTGTATTGACATACGGTCCAGATTTCAATAATGTTACAAAGGAGTATTGACTTGATGTTCATCATAATTTTTCGGAAATAGATTGTATTGTGTTCAATATTTTATAGCTCGCCATAGCTGTCATTATTGTATCGTAGACTTGTATCGCCCTCGTCAATAGGTATCTCAAATGTCACGATGCGGTATCCTGATCGACCTATCAGGAGACTCCTTACAATCAATATGACTTGTATTGTTTTAAATTATTATTTTTATTTTCTTTGCCTCTAAAAGAGGATTTATTCGTTAACATCCAAACCATACATAGAACAGTGACATATTACTATAATTAAGCGAACGTGTACATAACATTTTCTTATTTCAATTTCTTTTAAATTATTGTATGCATTCGAAATAGGAAAAATTAATATGTGTTTGTTATGTGTATTCTTTGATATACGTTTCCCAACCTAATGTGATACTTACCATTTTATCTAAAATACAATTCTCGCAACCGACAAGACCCGATATTAAATGATATCGTCGATGTTGATCCGTGACAGTTGACCAGGGGACTTCCGGTTTGGGAAGCTAATACACTTGCCATGGATATCCATTTGAATAATTGCCTATTGTTCTTCTTTCAGCACTATCAAAGGTGCTTGGTACTTTATAAAAGAAACAATCCTTGGTTTATTTAAAAGTTAATATCAGGAAATATTTAAAATAAAGTGCAAAACAAACATGATTTTTCGATCTAGAACCATTTGGAAAATAAAAACACATGCAAATATACGTAACCGGAAGAAGGCAAGTCAACTTATATGACGTCATTCTAGTTAAAACTGCATAGCGCCATCTGCGATTCTTAAGTTGAGTGCATTGAAGCCTACTGCTATATTTCTCTATGGTGTATTGTCGGTTGCGAGAATTGATCTATTAAACGAATTATGACCACGGTAGCCTGCGAGCCATAATATTGTATTCATTCTTTCAACAGGGTAAAGGCAACATGTTCACGCATTGGCTTCTGGGTAAGGATCCTTCTCACCCTATGGACGCTTCCCGCGCAGATTTGAAGCTCGGTAACCATGGTGACATGGGGTCAAGATGCGTGTCAAAGGTCAACGGAAGTGACATCATCAACTATGGTTTTTATCAAGACGAAGAAGAATGATCTCGTTTTGCAAGACATTTAAAATCAAGACGATATTATACTTGCCAATGGAATAAAAGAGGCGACAGGACATGCTGGATCACTATGATGGCAAACGGGGAACGTGTCTATATTTTTCAAATGTGCCTCTTCATCAAAACCTCTGCGGTGTTGTACACATTCGATAGCCTTTTCCAGATGTTTATAACCTGGCATTTTCATACTAAAATTATTTTGGGAAATGTTTATATAGTCTTATAACTGAAATTTGATGTATCAAATGTCTATGGTCATTTTTGTAATGTATTATATAATTTGACAACGAATCTGTGTGTTTGTTTATGTGATTGCGTGCGTGAAAGTGCATACGTACGGTAGGGACCTTTAGCATGTACAAGACGGTATTGCCGATCACAACGTTAGCTCTAAGGTCCATTCAAGACGTAGTGTTGTGTTGGTGCACCCTTCTGGAACGGATAGCTAACGTTGTGATCAGCCATACCGTCTTGTACATGCTAAAGGTCCCTA
>BQKZ01005746.1:22237-43679 GCA_036244855.1 Temnopleurus reevesii | reverse complement strand
AAAGGTTTGTACGCCGCTTACTGTGTGTGTCGAAAAAATGTATGAGTGTACGACATGTGTGCGTGTGTGTCTCTCTTTACAATTCTATTCCAAACTTTAATTTGTCTTTTCAAATAATTTACATTTCCTTTCTTACAATTCGACAACATATTTTGGATATGTTTGTTCAACAAGTTGAAAATGGAAACCCCATTCCTAAAACGTCATAAACCCCATCGTAAACTAAAAAAAAAACAGTACAAGCTTTTAATAAACATCCGACTTTTACGGCTGTGGGAAGATTGCAGTTAAAATATTTTCCCACCTTTTCCTTTCCAGGGCCATGTAACTTAAATATTTAGGACCTATTCTAATCTATATAAAAAAAAAAAAAAATCATCCATGTACTGAAAATTTGCATTTTATCGCAGAATTGATTGTATCCCTTCAGTACATGATTTCCCATAGACTTACGATTGACGTCAAATTATAAATCTTTATGTTACGGGGTCCTGATTCCTGGTAGTACAGAATTGGACAAATAACCCCTACCTGAATCAACTCTACCATTGAAGTTAAGATTATTTAACATTGTTATATTATGATATAACTTATCGAGCTTCTGAAAATCACCCTGTAAATATGGTGAAGGAAACGGTTCAAGTATGTATATAGATGATATCATGATGAAATCTTGGATAGCAAGTATTCTCATCACGTGACCCATAAATTCAGCCAACGAACGAATGCATGAATGTAATACAACATTCGCGTTATTATGAAAACAGAACACATATCTGAGGAGGAAACGTTATCTTAAAAACCCAGTCTGTAACTACATTATGAATGCAAACCATGTCCACCCACCAATGCAATGCACCCCAATATATAGGGCAACGGTATATATCTGGTATGCCTGAGCAAGATGGCGGTGGGTCGACCCCTCGCTCTAAAATGCAGACTATACTCGTTGCATATAAAACCAATCAATGAAGTACTTTAGCCCGGAAGTTGAAGGGTTTTTAGGTACTGCTTGATGATACCAGTGCTTGGAACCTCACGAAGGTATTGGCTTACATCCTTCGCAAAAATCGAAGCCTTGACCTTATCTTTTATATACCACCCATCCTCATTCTCTCATTCTATTTTCCTTCACTTAATTTTCCCCTCTCTATATGAATCTCATTCCAAATGTTTTAACCTATATTCAGTGTAGATCTGTATGCGCAGAATCTATTCGTGACAGATTTACAGAGATCTTGATTAAAATTCGGGATGCCTTGCATTACATCGTAACATATAAGTGGGGCTATCAACCCGGTCACGTGCTTCCCTCCACCAATCAGCTGACATAAAGGACTGTATTGTACATGCTATTGGTATCGTTGAATTGAATTAAGATGTCTGGCCTTTTGTAAATTAAGACGGATTTATTAATTTCAAGATATGCACCAGTTACAAACATTGCCTCATGTTTCAAAATAACCTATTTTCTATGCAGTTAAAAGTGAATTACCGAATATAATGCTCTTGTCCTCAATCTTAAAACTAGACGAATACATGACATATTTAGGCACTAATAATTTGGTAGAGATTTTCATCATCGTTCAACTCTCGGCCTAAAAACGTGATATTTAGCAGTATAAGCGAAACTCGCCCTATAGTACGTGACTTCGGATAAATATGTCGGGCCCAGACCTTTAGCACAGTTACGCCGAATGAACGTTGTGAGTATAGTTCACCTGAATCAACATGAAACGGTATTTCTAATGTGGTTACAACAATGATTTGATAATGCAGTCTAGGTTATGTCATCATCACGAGGCTGCGTTTACGTAACACGTAATACTTTCATATCTTCATAAGATTTCCTTTCAGCGATCTGGATAATAACTATTCAAAATTTCGGATTTTTAAAATTAGGTTAAACATACGCGCTAAATAAGCATCCACAAGTCTCAACTAGAAAATCGTAGATAATATTCACATGATAATTCTATAACTTGATTTTTGCAATCCCTGGCCCATGAATGGGCATTCACCACTTCTTGCTTTATTCTCTTCCCTTCTACTCTTTCCATTTTTTCTATTTACATTTATTACATGTTTTCATTTACTGTCAGTGATACATTTGTATTTTTACCTTTGCAAACTTTTTGATAGCTGAATAAATACTAATAATTTTTAACAATGATAATAATAATAAACTAATAGATGACGATTTATATCGAATGGAGCATATACAGTCGGACCTGCCTTATCCGGACAAGTCAATGCAAGCCCACCCTTAATCCGGATAACGAATTTGATTGGATATTGGATACTCTATGTTTTATGCACTCGGTTGGCCGAGTGTGAGGTGTTCGAATGTTCGAATGCATGATATTATCTTTAAAAAGTATTAAAATATGTGATAGCAATGTAAAGAACGATGCATAATTCACATGACTTTTAGAGGGTGTCGGATGACTTAGACATTTCTTTTGGTACTTAGTATAATGCACGGTAAGGTACATACATGGGGGAAAATGGTTTATTGGTTTCTGCACAGTCGGCATACAATTTGATGCAGCTAAAATGAACATAATACTTATTATTACCAAAGCCACATATAATCATGAAAAAGGCTATGTTTTAATACAATACCTCCAGAGTGAACTTGCGATTAATTAGCACTGAATTAAAATGAAAGAAAATGGCAGCATGATCTTGCATTTTTTCTTTACCATGGAATGATATATTTTTTCATCTCTAAACGCATTGGTACGTTGCGTAGTGATAAAGGGCGCGCCATGCTATCGATTGAAACGTGATTTGTGCATTCATTTACATCACACCTCAAGATCGTTGGACCACAATACAACCTTTTTATCATGATCTAAACCAGCACAGATGTACGGACCTTGTCCACATTTCCGTAAATCGTGTCTGATCCGTGTGAGGGTCATATAAAGCCCAACGCCATAAGGTGACATATTATGTGCATCACATGTACAGGGTGATTAAAAAACCTTTACACTTTTAAACATGACTATAGGAGATTTTTTTTTAAAAGGGAAAATGCAATTATATGCAGATTTTCATGCGTAAGGGGGGCAATATTCATGGATGTATAGCTATGGAAAATGGATAAACGCCTAACAATCCAAATTTAGTTGGCTAGTTAGTTGTACGCCACTTTGCGAAAAGGGATTCTTTCAAACTCACACACTCAATGAATGGGGAGGAAGTTCCCAGACAATCAATGTACTTGAGTTTGAAAGGATCACTTCTCTTATGGGTGGCGCAACAATTTTTCAACAAAAAAGGCGCATCATTGCTTTGTAAGAGAGCAATGCAGGGCGGTCTTGAAAAACACGCATGTGGTTTAAACGACACTATACCCTGTCTTTTAAAGAGAATTTGAATAATTTATAAGTAAACAAGTAAATAATGCAAGGCGCCTTGAGCACACCGCAGAGTGGATACGTGCGCTATATAAATTACATACATTATTATTATCATTATTACTAAGAATAATTAATCCTTTTCGGAAACTCTTGTGTCATAAGATAGGTCAGATAAGCTTTTCATAAATTATAAAATTGCAGCATACAATTGAATGATGTGGTATCGAACTAATTGTCATATCATTTCTTTAGACACTCTGTAGAACTACTAAATTAAGCATTGATTCTGATAAGCGTGTTTGCCTTGTATATTGATTCCTCAGTCTGCATTACTTCATTGAACACAATGCTAAGATGGTGTCACTAATCATTCAACATTATCATGGATTTGTCGAGTCATTTTTAATAGCCTACAACGAGCATGGCGCCTAATTTTACCATCAATCGAAATTTTAATAATCATGATAATAGGCAGCTGGGATCGAGTTGGGAAACTCTCTGTGTGCAGATCACATTATTAGAAAACGCTGTATATCATTATCATATTTTTAAAGAATGCAATTACAATATGATATGGAATTTGACATTCAACTATGAAAAAGTAAAGGGATTTTAATGATTGATCGTAAACCAAACGATTATTGCACATGCGTGGCTTCCAATGAGATCCCTCAAAGAAACAAAATTTATTTCCTACATTAAATGAAATTTTCTCTCCTGTGATATACCTGTCTCTATTTCACGTTTTTCACTGTTTCTCACAATTTCTTTCACGAGCTCTCCTTGAAAATGTCATAAGTTCAAACATATTGCTTTAATATTATGCGTGTAGCATCCAGCAACTTGTGTGTGCAGGGCATTGGCACTTAACCGCCCACACAAGCAGTAGTTCAATTGTTTATGTTTTATTAAAATCCTACGAATAAAATCTCAACATGCCCCCGTATGCCCCTTCTAGCTGCGTCTATATCTGCATCTTTATTTCTACACATGTCTGTATAATAAGGAGGGTTTGAGTGTTATGCCCTTTGGTGGAAAAGCACCCAAATTTGATAGCACATATATACCAAACTTTAAATGCAAGTACTTGGTATCAGGTGTTTGGTTAATGCTGAAAAGAAATGCCCGGATATGGATTTCACTTCTCGTTCACTATACAAACAAATATTTCATTAATTAGACTTAGAATTTAGATCCGTTTAAGGAAAAATATTCCTTAAATAGTATTAATTCTACTTTTAAAGTCGTTCAAATTTTTTCAGAAGGGTATAAACAACAAACATTCAAATTGAACCTCAAATCATAACATCGGTTATAAGTTATACATTAGCACTATTCTGCATTCAATGTGTGTTTATTTGACATATCTTGACCTCAATTTCAGCCAAAATACATTAGCCAAGTGTATCAAGATAAGGCTCAAATAAAAATTCGTTTCTGAAAGGATCTGGAAATCAAAACATGGGGCTGCAAAAAAAAGTTTTATAAGCATTTATAAGCCTTTATCATACTGATACAACAAATATAATGAACTTATTAATAATCTGCTAGGTTTCATATCTTGATTCATAGAGTCATATTATTTTCCTTGCCTAGATTCTGAATGTACGCATTGTTTCGTTACAAACCCATATACATGTACACATATTGATTTTACTCGTTAGTTTATAGTGCATGCAGGCATTGTTTTTATTTTTTAAATATCTACCCTTATATCGAAATTTAGTCTTCCATTCGTGTAAGAAGAAACACATGCTACACACGATCGTGTCCTTGTAATCGATCTACGCATGCGCATTAACAAAGAATGTATCAATTGAATTCAAGGATTTTTGTTAGTCAGAATTATTCACCGCATACTATACTGCATATCACAGATGGATTTTACGGGTGGAATTAGCCCATTAAAAGTTATAGCTGGTAATATTTGGTATAACTAATATGAAGAATGATATGATGGCGTAAAATCTATTTTAGGAAAATTGAACATGCAGATTGTCACGTGACTCATATCAACGTTGTATGTTTATGATACATCAAGAATGTGCACTGTTCGCATCCATCAAAACGACTTTCGAGTAGAGAAAATGATGAAAAGGTCAAGAATAATTTCGCTCTGTTAAGAGCATTACGTCACCCTTTGTGCGCAACATGTTATTTCTCTTTAGATATATATCCAGACTGTTCCAGGAAGGGGGGGGGGGGGATTAATTACACCTCAATATCAATAGAGCACTTGTATATGTACGGGTCTTTGGAAAGGATCGTGAAAAAGCTTTTACTTTCGCTCTGCACGATTAAATCATACAAAAAGCATCGAAATGAAACAAGTAAGATTTGAATTGTGAATTGAAATTATTATTTGTAAGTAAGTGATTACAGACAATTTGGGGGAAATATCAGGACCCATCATAGTGCATAATGCAATCGGTGACTCTGTTATATAAATATGTATGAATGGCAAACTTTCTAATAAAGATAGGCATGGAAGGAGAATGGCCATAGGCCCTCCCGCTTAAATCCGCAGCGTTTTCATTCAAAATGTCAAGCAAAATTTTGATTGCTTTTCGGTAAATGAAGCTAATTTTTATAAAAGAAAAGAAAAGTACAAAACGGTGCACCCTTTTGTATATATATTTATGAATGGTAAAACACTTTCTATAGAAATAGGCACAGTATGAGAATGACTATAGGCTCTCCCGCTTAAATCCATAGCCGTTTCTTCCAAAATGTCAAGCGAAATTTGGATTGCTTTTCGGTGATGAAGCTGATTCTCATGGTTGGTTAAGGGAGAATACAGGCTTGCTGCTTCGAATCATGTAAAATGTAGGTCGACCATGAGGCTATATCACACCAGCTGCTGGAAGAGAAAATAGCATTTTCAGCAGGATGGTTAATACGGTTCCATATAGGACACATCATTTTTCTAGAAACCCTCATACATGTGTTTAGCCCGCATAGACAACTAAACGCAGAATATAGATATTGAAGAATGATCCCATTTGCAAATGAATTAAGCAATATTTTCTCTGATTCGCGTTACTATGAGTTTTGTCATTTTATTCGCAATTTTGTAAGTCACATTTCATATGATATATGACAACTATCTTGGTTAGATATGAACCTTCTCTAACACTGAGATTTCATAGCCCTTTTACCCATATATTGTATTGTGTGAACATTACAACCATGTTATTACTTGAACCGACTTTCAACCGCAACACAATGACAAACTTAGGCTGCGCTCCAACTAATTTTACAGGAATAAATATGGGTCACTTATGATTTTGCGGTTTTGCAAGAAATTTTATCAATCAAAATTGAATTGACATAATTTGATTCTAATTTGAAAATTTTTTGACTCTCAATATTCAATTAAAATTGATCTAACTTTCAATGTTGCGATTATTGTCACTTGTAAATCTAAAAATTAAATCTTTTTATCGATCGAGAAAAAAAAGTGAATTTACAAGTTTGCTTTCAATGGTAGTATATGCTGTTCATATTTTGAAGGCAAATTGGATACAATCTAGGATCTTGGATGTAAATTAAACAGTGACCTACATGCTTTAGGGAGCCTGAATGAGGTGTATACACAAGCCGCTCAATCGCTTGCCATTTAATTGGGCAAAAGATTGCTCCAGCATACATTTCATTATGATAATGAGAATATGACCCAATTGAATCTACAGGGGCATCCTATATTAAGTGATATTGGTCAACCAGATTTTACGGAGAAATCCATTTATTTCATTTCTCGATATAAATTAAATTAATGGCTAGATTTGATAGCTCCCAGCGGTCAAAAACTGTGGGCTCGCGCTTTTTCTTTGAGGCAGAAAATACAGTAATATTTCCATTTTTTATTTTTATTTAAACACTCATCCAGCTAAAGCCGGGTGATATTGAGTGAAAAAACTTTCGGCATCATGAGCACCAATAATGTGGACCTGTATGCTATGTAGATAACCACCCTTGTTATTTAATACTTTTTTCTCAATATTATATACATATATCCTCTAGGAAATAAAGACATCCAATTTGATAGCCATCACGAACTAGCACAAATCTATTACCCTCTGCTTTAATTGATTCATCTGCTGATAAAACTTGATTCTTATTCTAAGCATTCGACAGCTCCATCTCTATCTGATGAAGAACGTGTCTCAGTAAAAGCATCATTACTTAAAGTCGGACCAATCCAAACGAACAATCAGTCGAGATAGAACGCAGTCGAAGGAGAGCTTTTATCTCAATTGGTAAACACTGAGGCCAGTGTATATACTTATACTCCAATTATTGTTTCGACTCTTCCAAAACAGCATCACCCCTGTATCAACCTCCTCCTCATCCTCATCCTCCTCCAACTCCTCCTCCGATCGCTCTGCATCTTACTCCCGTCTCTCCCTCCCCCTCTCCCCCTCTCTCTCTCTCTCTCTTCTCTCTCTCCCTCTCTCTCGCATCGTCTTCTATTATCAACTCGATGCTTTTATTGTAATTAGAAGCAAGGGTATAATTTACAACTCTCCCAAATTAGTGTATGGTTGGGACCAATGGAATGACATTTGTCTCGATTGTCTGGAACGAGATGTATACCTCACGGGGCCCTCCCGCGGTCTCAACTTAATCGCACGACAAGTCAACCTCCTTTTGGGTTTTTTTTTACTTCCTTTTTCCCAAATGCATATTCCATGACCTCTTGTGCTATTTAGATGTACTACATTGCATTAGAAATCCGCAAATTTAGATCAAGGATGTTTTACAGTAGTTGAGCCATTTTATGGAATGTCGTAAAATTTCTTACGGCAATGCTTGCTTGGGGATTCTAGGTTTTTGCATGTATAGGCCAATTTGTCAGAAAATTGAGTTGAAGGATAATTTTGTCATCGTAATGGAAGTTTCCTTTTATTCAACAGAGATTTTACTAAACGTTTTCTGTTCTGTTCTGTGTCAAAATCATTTATACTGTGAACATTAAAACTAGTACATATCTAATCATTTGCAAAGTCTTCATTTGATTTTAGGTGGCATCATAATAAGCCTATAACATATTGTTACAGTTATAACAATCTAGCATAGAAATGCTTAATGGGACTAATGGAATGTGAAATATCATGTCCTTTAAAATATGCTATTTGCAGATCTCTATTAAAAAAAATAAAAAAATACACTTTATGTGTTTACATGCAAGGCATTATAAAAGGCCTATGATTATATACACTTTTTTATACGAACGTCGCCAATGAAATTCATTCCAGTAGGCCTAGATATTTATGATATCTTTGCATTGTTAATGGGGTGTTATCTATAGCAGCATGTATACAATTATCTCATTATGTATATATGTTTCAGCATAATAATAGTCTTATCGTTTCCCTCTGTATCATCAGTATGGTATTTAAATGGTGATCCGCTATCACAACCCCATCAACGGCTTGTATTGTCGGCAGGCGTTTGAAGTTATTACACAATCTACACCCACACAAGATATCCCAACAAATTCAAGCACTCTCAAAGTTAAATGTCATCCCGTGCTGCGCAGAGATCTCTACCGCTTGCTCTTTTGCTTCAATTGGTTTTCCCCACCTTCTAATAAATGCATCATTAGTTCGATAAACCCATTTCAGTAGCATAGCTTACCCTAATCAGATTATCGCAGCCATCATTGGACGACCTTTGGCGTTTAGTTTCCGACACCCCACATCTAATTCATTAAAGGGCCAAGTTCAGAACCCTATACTGTTTCCAAAATGTATTACAGAATCTTCTACTGTATCGTATGATGTTTGAATTTTTGTAATATTTGTAACACATAAGTTTGTCATATGAACTTTATTTAGAATTTTTTAGAACCGCACCAATTACCACACCATTTACGCTCATGAGATTGTGTATGCAAATACACACGCACATAAAGAAACCCCAGAGTCACAAATCATATTCGGAATTATATTTGCGATACAATTTCTGACAACTTCAAAATTGAAGATGAATTGTAAAAGGAGAAATAATGCTTGGAAAGAAACTGAAATACTATTCATAAAGTAACCTTTTTTTAATTTCAGAATGTGTATAAAGGAATCAGATACATTTCCCTTACCTTAAACATATTTTGAGAGGCGTATATTCAATGTTCAAAATTATCCAAAGTGTTGTCTCAAATTTTGATACCACTATGCAACAATTGAAACGGAACTAGGCATTCCAAATTCAATAATTCAACCAGTCCCTAATTTGGCCTCCTCCTGCACATCTAATAAGAGGCTTAATGATTCATATCGTCGTTTAGAAGTGAAATGTTTGTTTATTGACTGTGAAAATTAATGTGAGGATAATTATCACATTTTGATAAAAAATAAAAATGAGACAAATGATAGCGGCAGCTCAATACTTCCAAAGTTTCCAGCACATTTCATCGTTCGAAAGTAATCGTGTTTTGAAGCAACAAATGTGGGAACGATCAAAACATGAAACATGATCAAGACTCTTCCGAATCCATCTCTAATTCTTTTTCCGTAACATCAGATCACGTGATCGGCAAAATGGCGACGAAACGCGAGGCAATTCGGCAGCAAGGACCAGACCTCATTTGGATGTAATATTGCAATCGCCTGCTTCTGATAGAAAACGCAGGGGTTGTGCTTATTGCAAAGTGCGCTGCTTTTCCAATTTACCAATCTGTCCATTTGGAAGGGGAAATACATCTATCAGTTTGAACATATGCGTTACCAATCGTGGATAAATAAATAGTGCCATCTTAAACAATCAAACTGTAAGGTTGACGACAGAGCTGATGGCTATACGGTAACGTGCTTGATTGGTTTTGCACGGACATGTTTGTTGTTGTTCGTCACTTTTTTTCTTTCCTCCAAATGTTGAAAGATATTTTACCATCGTGCGCCGGGTGATGTAATTTTTCCACACGTCAAAAGTTTTATTGAAATGTTCTTGCGGAGTGTAAACCTGATTAGTCTCAAGGACTCCTGTTGAACTTTCAAAGATTATATTACAGTATATGTGCCGGGTAAACGTTGTAAAGTTTATTGTTGCCATGTTGCCTTCAATAATTAATATTTCAAAGAATATGAGTATATAAGTATTTGCAGATACAAAAGCTTTCTTTTCATAATCTAGCATGCTCTAGAGGGGGGGGGGCAACTTTTATAGGTTTTCCCAAGTTACTTTTAAAATATTTCAAAACTATTTACATTTCGAGCAATAGATTTTGATCGGAATGCATACGATGTTTAAGTGATTTTGTCAAAATTGAATGATCGATTCGATGAATTGCTGATAATGACAGTGATAAATTGGCTGGGAAAAATATAAAATTCACGCATTCATGAAGTTGCATCATTTTCACAAAGCACAATCTGAATAACGTTGTATAGACAATATGACATTCGTGAAAGTTATGTAATTTCAAGGACTTAAAATATGATATTGGAAATACACATGATTGCTATTTCGGTTATAAATTTGCAGAGCTGAAATATCGACAAAGTTACATTTTATTTACCACGGCTAATCTATGTGACAAGAATGCAAATATTTCTGCAACAACATGATATTTTCGAGAAAAAGGAGTGAATTTTTAGAACAAGTAATTATGTATTTTAGCATTGTAGAGTTTTGAGGATCAATATTAAGTGTATTTTATATATGTTTTATTTTTATTCCCTTTTAATGTATGACGAAATGAAAATCATGTTCCATGCTGATAATTTAATCAAACTTATCAATATCTTATACTCTACTGGGCATAACGATGATACAATTTGAATTAGTTACAAAAGAGGAATTTTTATTTAAGTAATATGAATTTTGTTAACATACGAGAGACAAAGAATAAAGAATCGCCTAAATTTTCTCCCATGCCGAAAATATTTTTGACAAATTAAACATTCTTTAATTTAGAAAGATGATTCAAGAATAAACATCGAGTAAAATCAAACACTGAGCGAAATTCAGCTGATCAAAATTCTTTCCACGTCATATTATCTTTACCGTGATTTAAAAAACAAATTGCCAAATAAGTTCACAGAAATCTTGTTCTCACACATATTACCCTGCTTTTTATCAACGATGTTTTGCACAAAATGAAAGCCTCGCGCCATGTTGTGCCAATTTGTAGAAGTGTATATGAGATAAATACCAATTAAACATTGATTTTTCATGTCTATTATAGAATTTCATTGAGATAGAATATCAATATTACCTACTTTTGTTTAATGTTTATGTACCATAAGCATGTACCAGTTTTAAACGTGGTAAATATGCTGAACATATTTGGCAGACGCCAATACAGTTCTTCAAATATTTTTTCAACAAATAATGAGTTGGTAATTTACACCAATGTTGATTTTAAACACGAATAATGTACACAAAAAAATAAGTAAACGTACATTTCCACTTAGCTATCCAAACGTTTTGATTTCCCCCATTAATGATACACGACCTCCCGAGTCCCCTAATGTAAACCGACGATCCCTAAAGTTGTTAAGATTATAGTGACGTCAGGAAATGAACGCAATTGCAAAGCCCATCATCGGAAGCTGCAGTGTTGAAAAGTGTACTTGTAAAACGATCTTCTATAAGCAATCTACGTCAGCCGGCCATAAATAATTACAGACCAAATCACATATTGATTGTGGTCAGAACGCGAATAAACGTAGCAGGTCAATTGAATAGTCGGGAGGCAGCAGGCAGAGAGTATATCTAAAAGAAGATGGATCGCTCGACGCGGTGTGAGTGTGCGCGTGTGTGTCCGTGCTATTGGCGCCTGTGATTATTCTCTTTTTCCCAAGCGAGCCATATAATATCACCCAGAGGTATTACATATATAGTATTGATATTAATCATGTAGGCCTGGTCGCGAGGAAACAGCTGTAGATTCTTTTATAGCATGAAACAATCCTTAATGGTGAATCATGCGTTTCTGGTAGATACATCAACCAACCAACGCGCCAATACTATAACCTTCAGTTCGACTCTAATCAATACACGTCCATCTGAAAAGCAATATATACATGTATACCCAAGAGAGGCCCCAGATGATATTGTGTACCTTTAAACATGTATGTATAAATATTAGATTCAAATTGAATGCGTCTACCAAAATTCAATTTTGTTTGCAAATATTCCGTCATCTCCTGCACTTCAAAACCAATAATAAACATGAAAGAGATTTGAAACAGTTCTCACTATATCTCCGATTCAAATGTTATATCTATTTCGGTTGATATAACAATAGATTTTTTATTAAATATCGGTGTTAAAATTACAATGAATGTAGTTTATCGCTGGTGTTATTCCAAAGTTCTTTTATGTAGAATCTGTTTCACGTTAACATAATATATGTTTGTGATGTGGCATTTCTTAAACCTTCTAATGATGTACACAAATACTGTTTAAAATCATATATTCTAAGCTTTGTCCAGTGCACTAATCTAAAAAAACGATTGTGTTATCTAATTTCAGAAGCAAATAACAAATATTTCTAAATAATTGAAGTTGAAAAAGATGTTTTCTTCTGAATACCATTGTTGGTGATGAAGGTGGAATTTATATTCCTCTTCATTATTTTGTTTATTTACCTATTCAAGTTCTATTTGAAAGACAGGTTAGATTCGTTTTATTTCACATGCATATTTTGTTTCATCAATAGTTATCAACCCCCTGTTCTTTTTTACGTATTGTTTTATTTGCTTAACAGAACATAATGTATATGAAAAAAATGTAATATGAACAGAAAGTTGACTGTATATGTCGATGAAGTTTTAATGAATAAATTTCCAAATATTTTCGAACCACATGACCAGGTTTGCAAGATAGCCTTGCCGAATACACAAAGAGTATCCCGAGTCCAAAACGATTTTTAAAGTATAAACGGAACAGAATGAATGAATAAATTGCATTGGACAGAAAGTTGAACGGTTTTTCCTATTATCTTATTTTAGATATAGCTTTGCCACGAACTAATGATTTGCTGATGGATAAAATAACATGAAAAGAACGTTATCCTTTATCGATTGTACAACATTTTGTTGAGCTATTCCCACTAAATCGTCCTATAAATGAAATCAGTTCGATTCTATCACTTCACGAACTTTCAACTTGAAAATAAGAGTTCAATTTCTTTGAATTTTTTGAATTTCTTGAAACCGTGGGATAAAATTCCAACCGCTTTCCTCGTCGGTGCATGAAAATATGTATAATGCTGCTTCGTTGATCTCTTTCATGATACTATTAAGGCGCCAAAAATGCATAACTTCCGAAGAATATATGTATGCTCACAGACGAGAGCCTTGGACATGGGATACTACAATCTAAATGTAAATTTGATAACCATGTGGTGAACGCAACATAATTGGAAAATATAATTTATTCCCTCTAATTATTACAATGAGGGTGCCCCTCGTTTCGTCGTGTTAATCTAACCAACATAGTTGCTTGGGGGATAAAGTGGCAACTATAGTCTAGAACTAGGTTGAGTGTATTCAAGCACATTAAGATATATCTGTTGAATAAATATTCACAATGGAAATTATCGGTCCGTTAAGATTTGTGCATATTCATTATGTTTTAAGAACACTTTTGAGAGGAAAACATTTCAAAACAGTATGGTTTTTGTTGCTTATTTTGCTCTTTGGGCTCCTAGCAGAAGGCAAACCCCATCTTAAAGCTAAAATCCGGCGTGGATTTTTTGCAATTTTGAAAAAACACCTGTGAAAATATTTTAATTTTCAAACATGATAATATTGCTCCGTGAATAATGTGACAGTTCTAAAATTGTAATCTACGTGATCTGTTTGTCTCAGCTGCTTATAGGGCTGTTAAAAAAACGATCATAAAATGCTTATTGCGCACCCAGAAGTTAGCCTCCCCTGGGGGTGCCTCGGCTGTTTTGGCGTCCTTGCCCTTAAGCCCCCTGACGAGCATAAAGCAGACCGTCATCTCTAATGTTGCGCCTCTTGTTACAACGAATTTGGGCCCTTTATGTTACCTTAACTGAAGTTAAATGTTGCACCCTTAGTCAATACGGGGGTTTAGGCAAAGCCACATTCATAGAATACGCTGGTGATAATAAATAACACCTAAAAAGAGTTTTGTAGAATAATGTATCCAGGGACCTATTTTATAAAGCTGCTCATATAGAGGTACATACGACTCTACTAGTGAATGGTGACCCTTTCTAAAATGCGATTCAGCGACAGGATTTATCATTGACTGCAGGAAAGGGTCACCAGTCGTTCGTAAAGTCTTGCGTTCATATACCAACAGCTTTATGAAACACAATCCCGATACGTTATCCAAGAATGCACGAATATCCTAATCATATTACATAATCCAGTTCCAAATTCACTGGCAATGCAAAGTGGCTTTTGAATTTCGTTCCAATCCATTTTCAAGACTAAGAGCACCCTATGTATAGAGCAAAGATAATTCCTTATGAATGTGTGTTGGCTATAAATGCCACCATAAGGGACAAGAGATGGGGAGGATGTAGTACGGTGACGGTGTCACTCATGCTCCTCCTTCAAATGGGAGAGGTGTAATTACATTATATTCTAATAATGGAAGGGTAGTCTCTACACGGCTGTAGGTGTTAAGAGAGAGTGACACTAAGATGGGTGAATAGATGGATGGATGGGTAGATGGATGGATGGATGGATGGATGTATGGATGGAGATAGGGGAGAGGAGGAAGGTTACATTCTGTCCGATGTCGGGTGGATGTTCCATTTGTGCGTTGATGGCACGTTGCATGCGACCCGATTCGAGAGGCGCATGCATATTCAATATCTCATGCACAGCCATGGCGTCCGCCATAGCCAGCCAGCCGTTTCTGCACAGCCAGAATGATTTCCTCCGCATATCTTCTTGACTGTATTCAACATGGAACTTGTTGGTTCCAGAATTATGATTCGATGTTCTTCATCTAAAGAGTAGTGTGAGCAGCATTAATTTTGTATTTTCATTTTGTTGTTATTTTCCCTCTACAAAGTAATTCGTAAGAACTAACATTTCAGTATCTTATTACCATGATCGCATTAATAGCGTCCTGTCAATGCAGGAGGATATGAACAGGCTCACTCATCTTGAATGAGCGCAGATGTTAGCCCTAATTTGACGGCATATTCCCTTACCTTTTCTCGTCTTATTCCGCAACATGCGATCCACTGCTTGTTCACCTGGTTCGTTGAAGAAAGCATTCGGTTTGCTCTGGCCGAAGAAGATGTTCATCTAAAGGGTAGCCTAAGTCCACATCTACCCCAGATCTCCTGCTATCCTAGTTTTAAGATCCCTACATCCACGCAAAAATGACTCAATTTTATAGTTCCAAGGCAGCTGTTAGGTGAAGTAATCTTACGAATGGTTTGTAATCCAACTTTTATAGATAGGTGTATGCGACACAGATAGGTTTTCCAGTAATGAGAGCTCGACTGGGTCTAGATAGAGAATGGCACTGGGTGCCTCGAGGTAAGCCTGTCATCACGCGATGATCGGTGATTTGAGTAACACAACATCAGTTATCACCCACGGCGCATGTAACTATGGTATCCCACACCTCATCAAGACATTGATAATGTTACTCCGCTAGTGTTAGGCTCTGTTTAAAGACGGTCGTCTTTTAAAATGAGAGAGGAACGTTTGGTAGCGTAGGCAAAATTCGTTCGTTCACAGACAAGCAGATATACACGGCGAATGTACGCCGATTCTCTATCCGTCGCCTGTCTTCCCCTAAACAGCTCACACTGTATATCACACGTCACATGAAACTGCTGCAAATCATTTGTCAGGTTTTGCTGTGGGGCCCGGTGACTCCTCGAAGCATCAAACTGTCTTCTCACATACGCATCTCAAATGATATTATCCACTAATTCACCTCTCTAAAGCTCCTCAACCGAATTACGAACTCCTCTTGCCTTACCGTGCAGAGCTATCCAGACGGCGGCTGTATATCTGTTACATTTGCTCCCTATACAACACTCCAAATGCGCACCAACATTACTTCTATCTTCTGCTGATAGAACGAAGATATCTCGCTAGCTCCACCAGCCTGCACCAGCCATACGACATTATCATTATGCGTCCGTATAATTTGAGTGTGTGTGGGGGTATTTTAGTGCGCGAGTGTGTTTTGTGTATGTGCTATTTATCATTCTCATGGAGATGGATGCACCCTCATCTATCGCAGTGTGTCGCTCTCTGTATGCATGCTGCAGGGAAGGGAAATGAATAGTCGTTTGTCAAAGACGTCCAATGCTACAGATGCGTCAATATGTAATCCAATAAAATAGCTTCTTACTTCAGGAATGCGAGACACTTTTACGGTTTGCACCTGTCAAATATGCCATGCGAAAAAAAAGGAAAATGTGCAACGGGGAAATGTGAACCAGGAAATGTCAATAGAACAGAGGGTATGTTCTGAATCCAAACTCATGCTTTCCGTCTTTTATCTATGAATGAAAAAAAGTGTTCTTGATGTTTATATTTTCCCCATATTTTGCGCTTTCAGGACCACTATAATGCAAAGTGAGGTGAAAGGGGGCAAAATTATTAACAAATAATAAACCTGCTCCCATTTAACTTTCAAGTGCCGAAATGCCTATCCCAAAGCAGAATCCATTGCTACTGCCACTGGACGCACCTTTCTTAAACGCGGCAGCGGTGGGATTCGAAACCCCCGCCCTGAAAGATCGCTTCTTCCAAGCCAGACGATCTACCGACTGAGCTGTTTACCTGCTCTTATTGATCGATGCACATTGATAAATCAGAACTTTCGTTTGCCTCAAGCAGATTATTTTGTAAACCTTTACGTTGGAGTGCCGTGCCTATTGAGAAGAGTCTTGCCACCATTCACTAATACGGAGTCTGTGTTTATTGTATTTTTAATCTGTCCACTGGTCTAAAACATCCAGCAGCTCAGTCGGTAGAGCGTTTAGCTTGGAATGAAGCGATTATTCACATTGACTTTGTACACAGTCAAAATCATGTTTTTGAGCCGTTTTCTGTCTGGCGTGTTTAAACATTATATAGGTAAGGCGGCTTGACAACCAAACTCCCGATATTCGCGGTAAAAATTGCACGGCGAAGCAATCATGAAATTCGTGTAGTAGGGGGTTGGTAATTTGACCCGTTCTCCCGTAAGAATTTGGTTAACACTATGTTACGGGACCATTAGCGAGCATCCATATCAATTACCATACAAAAGGTCATTGAAATTACATAACCTTCTGTTTTATGAATATTTATTTTCGGGAAACCGAAAATTCATTTTACTATTATAGACTTTCGTAGTTTAGTCACATTTTACGCATCTCTTTGTCAAATTCACATACATGGAATTTTTATTTCTACTCTAACGTACTATGCCAATCCATTTATTTTGTTGGAGGGTGCAATATCGAAATTAAATGCGTGAACGAAATTTTTAATAAATTATTGTGTGTGCATGATATTACAATTTTGGCATAATCAAGTTCAGTGTGTATTTGCTCATCTTATCTTCCTGGATATGAGATTCGTATGTATGCATTTAACTTTTCATTGAACCAATCTTTAAAATCAAGAACAATTGCTTTAGAAAGTGTCACAAAGTAAAATTATACAAGAATTATGAAATTCTACACACAAAGAAAAGGGTGCAGTTTTGCAAAGGAGTGAAAAAAAAAATATCTGAATCTGAAAAATCTCAAAAAGTTATGCAACACTGGAAGCACATTTTACGATGCAATATTACTATTTTAAAAAAATGAGGCAGTTGTGGATTCGAAGCAGCGCTGTGAAGGATCGCTTCATTCCAAGTTTACCGACTGAGCTGTATATCCACTCTTATTGAGCGATAGACATTAGGACTGTCGTTATTGTCACGAGAGGATATTTTGACATTTCTTAGCGGGAAATGTAAAGTAACCGTTCACGTATACGGTTTGATGTCTTATGACCCTGTCCATCGGTCAAAAGCAGTGAGCAGCTCAGTAGGTAGAGCGTTTGGCTTGGAATGACGTTATCCACCAGAGTATGGGTTCGAACCCCACATCTGTCGGAATTCTAAAATATTTCTTCAACTCTTGCACACTGATGAAAATTAACAATATTGTACCTTTCTGAAAAATAATCGAACAGTGCGCCCAAAATGTGCTCCTCAAACTGCAAAATGCAGTATTGCACTTTTTTCGATCTGTATATTCGACTTTTATATTGCATACATTGCGTTCTTTCTTTTGAATTGCACAAACACAATGTTGCACATTGTCTTTAACTTACTTGTAACATTTCACTTGAAATACACTTTTCAGACACCATTTATTGATATATCTGAAGAGCATCAGGCAACAAACCATTGTCAGGTCTATCAGACAATCCTTTAGAACAAAGAGGACTGATATATCAGACTAGGCCGATGTTTGCAAAAATCGCAAAGCATTTCGGGATCGATAGCACATTTCTATCAGCTGATGCAGAAAGGTAGCATTATTTTTATCATCCAAGTTTGTATGAGATGTGCTGAATGATCATGTGCTTTATCTAATTTTTCGTTTCAAGATTAATTTTTTTAAAGACAACATGGTTTCGATCCTGTTGTCGCCCCCATTCTCTTTACCGTACCCTATATATGTTTCTCAATATGAGGGTTTACTAATAGATGCAAATGGTTTGCGTTTTCATACACAAAGGTTGTCATTGATGACCGAAAAGCTGGACCGAGGCTTGCTCGACATAGCAACAAGTAAGGCATGCAAAATGGATTCCAAGTATTGTTGTCCAATTAATTACTATCCAGTTTAAGAAATACCACGTAACTACGGTTGTTAGCAACTTAGCAATAAATGTGCATATATTTGAATCTATTAATAAACCTTCATATTTAAATCTTTGCTTAAAACACACATTTTCATATAGTGAACTGCGGCAGCGGGTCAATTATTCATGCATTCATTTAGTTGATTACTTTTTTCTTTGTTTGTTGTTTTACATTTATCATATCTTACTATCTATTTTGTTTGCATCTAATTTACTNGTTGTTAGCAACTTAGCAAGAAATGTGCATAGATTTGAATCTATTAATAAACCCTCATATTTAAATCTTTGCTTAAAACACACATTTTCATATAGTGAACTGCGGCAGCGGGTCAATTATTCATGCATTCATTTAGTTGATTACTTTTTTCTTTGTTTGTTGTTTTACATTTGCCATATCTTACTATCTATTTTGTTTGCATCTAATTTACTGGATTTATTTTTTCATAATGACAACACTTTGCACTTAGAGACATCCGTTAACGGGCCAAATAAAATGTTATGTATTGCTATCAATATTATAATTTAACATAGAACCACACCAGTGCTCAGCTCGGTTTCTTCATTGGGAAGTGTGACCCATTACAAAAACACGGAGGGGGTCGTAACATTGATATGTTGTAAATCATGTACAAGAGGTGCAATTGACCTCAAGATTGTTGTATATCTTTGGTACATGATTTCCTTAGACTTACGATTGATCAAAAATCTTAATTTTTCGGGACCCTGATATCAAATACGGTTGTACAGGCCGACTCACACCTTTCTACTTTAACCTGCGTCGGCCCAGCGTTTATGAAAATTAAAAACGCTCCCCGAGCGCATAGTATAGGCAGATAAGACGGTGGACTGACGTTCGGCTTGCGCTCGAGGGGCATACGCCAAACGTCAGTCTACCGGGCGACCTGTGTCTTTGTGCGTCCAAGGGAGCGTTTTTAATCTTCAAAAACGCTGGGCCGACACAGGCTAAAAAAGCAAAGGTGTGAGTCGGCCTCAATGTCGCGTTTTGGCAGATTTTGGAACAATGTGCATCGTATGGCTATGCTATATTAAAGATATGCATAAACAGACAGCAACAGGCGCCAGACTCAATTGCAAATAATCAGTTAAGTTTCGTCTAATCATTAGTCACAGGTGAGATCTGATAATTAGTGGTGCCGGGAAACTTTCGTCCTACAAAAAGGTTCGTATTTGTAAGTTAGTGTACTCGTATCCAAAAAATGTATGAAATTATGGCGTTTTAACTCCAGTTTCATCAAAACTGCTTCAACTTGATTATCTAATCATTTTGCATTTAAATTACTTGGGGAAAAACTCCTTACCGCAAAGTAGCGCTACAACTTGGCGCCTATTTGATAATAGGGTCTTTCAATGAACACACTATAGCCTAATATGATTATCTCATCATTTTATATTTTGTAATTCAAGCAAAACATCACAAACCATCCCCGCACATTGCCGCTACAAGTGAGCACCTTGCTTTCTAATAAAGCCCCTCAATGAACACTGCATAACACGACCCAACTCCCCAAGGAATTCGGCGGACTATGTTACCGTCCCCGCTCTTTAATTTGCATCCTTACCTGTCTTCGCCAGCGGCGGTGCCGGGGTAAGAGCACCCGGTATGCACACAGAACTTATACAACAAGAGAGCTTACTCTGCAACAAGGGGGGACTCGGTACAGGTAATAAATTGTGGCTCATTTATCGATTTAAGCCGAGTCCTACGGGCTAGGACCATTTAACGTAACTTCAGAAGGTAGTCTCTGAATAAACAAGGGCTTCGCGACTCTACACCTCTTATCAAACTAGGGACTAGACGAGAAGGATATATGTGATGCCTTCAGAAAGTAAGATTTTTGTAGAAGTAACTTTATAAGTATTTTTACAGGACAATCCTAGAAATGAGAAAGATCGTCACACCTAAGAAAGAATGTTAGATCCATAACTGTTGTTGATTAACCGATATCAACAATTTTCCTACACATTCAATAACTTACTATTACAGTTTTATGTTTTAAAAAAAAGTAAAATATCCCTTTAGATTATTCGTCATTCTAGTTCTTAGCCCTCACTTTAATTTTAGGTATTGATTTCATTTAGCACTTTGGATACACGTCCTACATATTCTTGATAACGATGAATAACCCCGACAACGCGTGTATCAATATTATTGCACCCTTCAATGAGTTTTCCATAAAAAAAATCGTTCTAAGGATTTATTCCACCCGCCCCTGGTTCTGTGTATCAGTGTTACAGTATAGACAC
>BQKZ01005746.1:0-21708 GCA_036244855.1 Temnopleurus reevesii | reverse complement strand
AGGGGGATCTCAGCCCGTGTGTTGAAGGTTATTATCATCACAGAGTGACCGCCATATCCAACCGACTGTGATGCAAGAAATTAAAATCATTGGCCGGACAACGCTGAAAGATCGGTATGGGGGTGTATACAAATTGAGAGCGTTGTGCATAGTAATTAATTTTCCAGTGAATAAACAACAACTTTTCCATTCGTATCTCTTTCATTCGGAGTAAAAAAAAAAAAAAGGAAAAGAAAAAAGAAGACAAAGCAGGTACAAGGTAAAATATGAAAATAAACTCGAATGAGGAGACAGGTATAGAGAAGAACAGGGTATTATGAGATGCTGCCACCACTTAAATGCAATTGTTTAGACATGAAGAGAAGGAAGCAAAAATTCATGCAACTATATCACAATGGGTACATATAGATTAATTACAGCTCGATGAAAGATGTTTTTATTGCTAAGTGAAACAATGCATAATAATGTTTGACAATTAATCATTTTTCAGTCTGTCGTATTTACCAAATTACAGAATTGTGATGCAATTAATTAGGATGTCAGCATGCGAATAAAAAGATAATTGACATGTAAATTTGATGATTTTGATACAAATTTCTCAAAACGAAGGTGTTCATATATTATTTTAGGTAGTAATGTTTACATTGTGACTTTTATCCGATTAACCCAATATCTATATAACCACTTCATCTATACGTAATTGTACATACTTAAGCAAAGGTTATCGTAAAGCAAAAAAATCAATATATCTTAAATTCGCGATTGTATGGTGTCTTTTGCTCCACTATACATTTGGAATAGAAAACCAAAAAGGTAATTCCTAACTTTCTTTGAGGAGTATATTATGTTTGGATATATTGATAAAAAGTGATTTATTGTATTGTACCATCATTTATTGCCCACAAAATTGCTTCGAGCCAGTTATACTTATTTCAATGTGGATTAATTAATCCACATTGTGCTGCACTCAACCCAGGTAAGGTAAATGGGTACCTGGTAGGAATATTTATTCCTTGAAACGCCAAGTGCGCTGCATGGTGGCTGCCGAGCTAAAGCCAGGGTAATAATGCTGCAATTGTAGAGCGCTTAGGGAATTCTCATGAAGAGTTGATAAGCGCTATATAAAGGCCGTTCATTATTATTATTATTATTATTATTATTCTCTCAAATTTCATGACAACAACTATATCTACAGCTTCATCGGAAGAGGGGCAATTCAGAGGGGGTAACCCGGCACGCTGCTGTTATCGCTTGAAACATATTTTCTTTTACCTGCTTCCCCCATTCTATATGATAAAATGAAAAAAAACATTTACGAATGTGTTAAAAAATTGTGTGTCTTTGCAAGATTAAATCCTGTTTTCAATACCTGAAAGGTTGTAACTACAGATAAGACGAACCCGAACACTCACAAGGTTCCAGCTTTGACTTGTTAATGGAACAATGCATTCTCGAGTGCGCCATGAGAGACAGAATGTCGGCAATCCCGTCGCAAATTCTTTGACCGCTAGCTTTTTGAAGGCGTACTTCGAAAATATATGATATAGATGATTAATCCTGATGATATGCTTACCTTTACAATGAAAAGGCGATGTCGAATGCTTTACCTTAAATTGTACCTTTCATACATTAACAAATATACGCGTTTGTATCGAGATTGTAACTTTTATGCTCACCACAATGTTCAATTAACTCACTTTCTGGTCCATTCTCTCATAACGTAATCAAAATTAGAATGTCACTTAGATTCCACAACACATCTTTTAAATGTGTTATTGTATTCTTTGCTGATACTTTTTCTAAAATATAGAGTGGTTGCTATTTGTATATGCCTAAGTGTTTACTTAACCATGTCTTTAACCCTGAAATGTGAAGAAACACGCATGAGGAGAGCTTACCGCTGACTTCGTGCAGCTCATGTTTGACATATGCAAATGTGAACAAAGGCAATGCTCGTCCCCTCTTAATTTTTTTGCGTAGAGGAATGAAATATTAATTAATTCAATTTTCGCAGTGTACACGTTGGTTGTTTACGATAATTTGTGATGAGATCTTCACTGTTGGGTTTATGGGAGCAGCGGCTGCTTCCAAACGTTCTCGTTCAAAGCCATCATCAAACCCCATCGTGGCTTCCGGATGCCCGTCAAGCACGCGAGGAATGCAGGGTAATATGGTCAGCAGGAGGGGGCTAGGACATGTAGGGGGTTGCACCCAAGTCACACAGTCGGATCATCATTAAACAGACAACGAATTGAATAAACTATCTTTGCATAAAGTAGATGAATCAAACGACTGGTAAAAAAAGGGGGAGGGGCATATTTTTTCCCTTCTATTTTCGTTGTAGTAGATGGGAACATAGAATAAGCAAATAAACTTACAATAGATATTAAGCGTAAGTTCATGGCAAAATGTATATTAAAGAGATACGATTAATTGCAAAATTAATCTTATCATTTTTATTTTACAGGCTCCAGGCAATACCAAGATAATAATCATAAATGTTCAGAAATTCTTATAATTAGCCATTTCTTGCTCTAATTGATGTAGAATTTAGGGGTAGAGTACCCAAGAACAAGTCTTAGTAGTTGTTAATTTCTTCTTAACTTCATGAACAACTGGGTTAAGCACCAACCTATGAGTGTACGCCAAATAATAATGATTATGATATTTGACATTTTCCCTCGGTAGCTTCTGTTCTTCTGATCTTCGAGATGATCTTTTTTTTTTAAGTTGTATAAAGATTCGGTAGGTTATTTGCAGGGTGAACGTTGCATTTGAAATTTTAATTGAAGATAGATAACGTAGATGGGAGTTCTAAACAATAAACAATAATGGAAGGATAATGGGTCTCTAACTTTAAATATGTTATGGCACGTTTCTAAAATACATTATGGTGCTTGTTTTAGTATTACCCCGGTTGTAGCCCAGTGGCCAATTAGCCCTCTTCGAGCATTTCAAATACTGTAATGGTTCACCTCCGCAGCATATTCATTATTACAGTGTTATGTTGGTTACGTGGTGTGACGGAGGCTTGGTGGTCACGAACATTATATTCCGATACGCAATTACTTGATCACATGGTTGGGTAGTCCAATTGAGGACTCTGTGTTCTAATATCACCCAAACCCTGCACATTCTCTTGCCATGATCACATTGATAGCGATCTGAGGGTATGTGACTCTCTGGTTGAGTATGTGTTCATGCAAAGAAAATGTGCAGATATGGGTGCTATTATACAAAAGAGTCCTCAACTAAACTAAACAATGGGTCGGTTTGAGCTTATGACAGAGTCTGAAAGTACATTTGGCTTAGGCACAGTCACATCAGGGAGAAATGCCATCAAATGAACATCAGATAAAATGCTCAATTATCTAGACTAACCTGATTGATCGGTTCCAGATCAATTCGGAATAAGTTAAAAGATGTGTCAGGGGCTAAATAATGAACAGTCATATTTAAAGGTAGAGCAGCCAAAAGGCAGACGATTAAAAACAAAAACAAATGAAACGTTCTCCGTATTGAACCATTTAGAAAGTGTGACAAGACATTCATATTTCTCGATACCACTGAGAAAAAAGTCAGACGGTCCAATATGGACTTGTATGCTGGACCAACAATGTGTACCACTATATAAGTTAGAATAATTGACCAACATGTTGTTAGTCTAGAATTTTGATAGTCTCAACTATGGAAGTCAAAATTCTTATTAGGCCAGCAACTACTTCAGAAGACCCTTCACCATCCGAGCGCGCAAGCATATAAGAAGAAAATAAAAATTAATGCTTTGACTGTATTCGAACCCACAACCTTCTGAATAGTCTTAACCACTTCGCATTCCACAAAATCCGATTTAAGTGTAATACAATACGGGTCATTATTTTTCAGTCAATACCATTTCTAAAACATTCGTATTAATGAGGAGTAATCTATACAGACTTTATCGAAGATGTAATTCTGAATATATTTACTTTGATGTTGTTTGTTTGTTTGTTTGTTTGATTCATTGGATGGATTTAGTGACACCCCTTTAAAAGTGCATCACGATAACGCCCCATATATCCCCATTGTTTCTCGAGTATGGCTCGAATGCTACGGCTCTATCAATAAGAACGATAGAGGAAACATATGTGGCAGAACTCTTTAAACATTCGATCCTCAACATGACAAATAAACATCTCGTCGATAGATGTCCTTATCAGCGGGAGGCAGTACATGAAACAAGTTTGAACGCACATGTTCAATTACCGGCTGATCAAAAACACTCGCGCTCGCTCCGGGGCCTCGCGATGGTGTTAAAAGACATCATCAACTTACGAAATTGTCTCGCCATTTGAAAATGGGAACTGGGGCACAAAATGCAGACAAATTTCACCCCAATATTTTATCTACATATCTCACTAATGATGTATGTACTTTGGTGAACATGGACACCTAAAATATAGAACATAGAAACTATTTTCCAAAGAGGATATACATTTGATGCTAAACACGAACTGTGTGATCGATGGCATTGCTTGACTGTGGAATCGTTTTGGCGCGTGATCCGAATTTCACTAGTCACATGAAAAGCCGCCCTTGCCATTGTCATAAATGTTTGGAGGGAAATTGCTGAACCGGAATTGAGGCCGAGTGTTTCGTGACTCTTAATTTATCTGAAGACATTTGGGACATCAAAGAGCATTCCTAATAATTTGATAGTTCGTATTTAACATAAGGATGTCTTATGAGCGGTGACTTCATATCTTCACGAGATAAAGCTGCAGAGGAAAACTTTGTGGAGGGAGGTATTGTTTGTAAGGGGCACTGTTGATTTCTGGACTTCCATCGATTTAATTCAGCTAATTACATGTTTATCAAACAAAGATATCAGATTCTCAATAGATAATTACATAATCTAATCATTTCTAATGATACCTCCCTCATTATATCATTATTTCATTTGCATAACAAAAGTATCAAAAAATCTAATTCGGGATTATGTTTTCACACATCGTAAACTTTGTACTTTGGGAACTTGTTAAAGAGAGATGAAGGAGGGATATATAGGAGAGTAGGATGTTAACGTTCTTTGTTCCAACCCCTTGGTATAAGAGACTGATAAATAGACATGAAGTAAAAGAGTATGTCGTTTGAGGTTGTTGGTATTATATAGTGTTGCTACTATTTATGATAACAATATTTCGAAAAAGGCCAACCCTAACATGTGTTTAACTGATATTCTTCAGGAACCAAATTTACAATACACCTAATAAACATCTCCAGCCCAGTATCTGTTGCCATGGGTTACAGACTGCATGATAACAAACGAACATCTTATCGGACGCTTGTCGAGGAGTGACATTTTAGTCTAATTATACACTAACTGGGTAGGCGAGAAAGCGAGAAATTGAATCCGAAATGGACCTTTATCAGTCGATGGTTTTGTCACTCTTGTTTAGGTGAATTCATCCGTTTGATAAGATTGGATAATGAACGAGGGAGTCTTTTCATTTGATTCTTAATGAACTTCTTTTCGTTCGAGTGTTTATTAGTTTTCCTTCCTCTAACTGCACCGAACTAAAATACAAATCTTATTCAAATGTCACTTCGCTACAATTTTTTTGGTTATCTTTCACGATGAAACAAGGTAATGGGGCAGTCAATCTGGACGACTAGCCCCAAACTGTATCAAACAAAATTGCATTCAATACTATTAATGTACGGTATATCATGCTTGAAATCCCAAGTTTATTATTCATTTTACTTGTATCAAAACGTAAATAATGATCAAAAAGATCCATTTAGAAAATAACTTTTTTCAGTTCAAGATTAGTCAGTAAGGAATCAGGCTGACAGTTGTCAAAAACCCTATTAGGTTTTAAATGTTAATGACAAACTCAGTCCCAAATGAGCTGCAATGGTGTATGTAGATGGGGACACAAGGGACCTCAATCCCTGAACTTTACAATCACCTATTGAACAAAAATTTTGAAAGTTTGCATTTACGACCGCTCTATTTCCTTTAGAAAGTTCTTGCTCATGCAATAGCGGATCCAGGGGCGAAGGAGCCCGTTTCTACATTTTGGGGGCCTTAATTATTCTTTTTGCTTGTCAGTTTACTGAGGGTTATTGGTGATATTTTCCCTATAGCTTGCCAGCCCACTGGCATGACTGGCGGGGAATACCTAGTCAGCCTTCGCCCTTTTCCCAAGCCCTCTCCCTTCTCCCTCACTCTCTCTCTCTCTCTTTCTCTTTCTTTCTCTCTCTCTCTCTCTCTCTCTCTCTCCATCTCTCTCTCTCTTCCTCTCTGCCCCCGCCCCCTCTTTGCCCAACTCTCTTCCCCCCCCTCCCTTCCCCATCTCTCTCCCTTCTCTCTCTTACCCAATCCTAGAACCGTCCCCTCTTGCGCCTCCTACATGTTCTACTCACTCGAGCCGCCTCTAAGCTATGTTCCCTTCAGTGAAACCTTAATGAGGATAAGAAGCGGCTGAACATTCTTTTGAAGTAGATGTCAATAATAATGACCTTGGATCGAGTTTACAGATTCATCTACCCGAAGGGCCTGGCATTCGTTTGCATGCATGCTCATGGTCTTCTCGGAATGATCTTCGTGATATAGGAAGTTCAGTATTGGACGCGGAAGACACGTCTGAATCTTATTTTTGTCATTTTCTTTTCAAAACATTTCGATTGGAGCTGATATTATCATCTGTAAAGACGATCAGCTGCAATGATTTTAAACAAAATGAATATAGCAATATTCTTTGGTTTAACCCATACCATACGCACACCCATGCATGCAAGATTCGATCACCCGTATGTCAAATCCAGCTCAAACTAGAAAAACAAGTCATTATTATGCTCAAATTATGTTCCACCTTCAAACCTAATGTTTAGCTACCTTGTTCATACCCGAGGACATCAACACACGCATGCGTTTAGCATGGTTTGTTACATTACTTAACCTTTAATTAAAAGATATCAATAAATATGGTGTAAACAACTTTGTTTCATAGAGTCCACTATTTATGTTTACATTCCCTCTATTTGAGACCACTAATATGAAAATGTATTATCACCAAAGCAGGCATTATGTTGGAATAATAATTATAGTCATAACGCAGATGTTAACACCATCATAACTTTCTATACATATCTCTCCTGGCTGAATGGTTTCTCCATCTCCCTTGCTCCCGAGGATAACGAATCATCCTCCATCCTTAGTGAGTTGCTATGGAAACGCTGTTCTTTTCTCTGGTCAAATACTTATCACATTTTGTTTTCATTATTGAAGTAACCAACACCTTTCAATCTATGGGAGCTCAGTGATAGAGTCATTGACGATGATTATCAGTAGTGACTGAACGAAATCATATTAATATGTCGGAGAGAGAATGTACAACTTTAGCTTGGGTCAGATAGTAGTTTATCCGAAATCTTCTTTGTAATCATCACCATTTTCGGATCATCACGCAACCATTTCCGAATGTTCGGCGCATGCAAAATTCATAAAATTAGCCACTGCCAGGTCCCTCTAGGTACAAGATTGTAACGGTTTTTTTCAATTGCAGCTCAGAATATAAGACATAATCTGGCTGCCCCACAAAATTCACACTCTGCAGAGCTATCAGTGTACCCCCCCCCTTCGGCATACTGAGGGTTTACCACCCATAGCAGTTTGTAACCTGCGGCGAGCGAGGTTGGAATTCAGTTGGTTGATAATAGATAAAGATATGCAGTGTTACTGACTGGCGCCAGAACATTTTCGTCAAACATCATTCGATGACTAATAGTTTATTTCCACATCCTTGTGTTCAGAAGTGGCTCTTTTGTACACCGGTGTTACCTAAAATGATGCTTAACAATGACACGGACTAATTTTAAGGCATAAGGTAAATAATTATTGATAAATTGGATACAATTATAAATCAAATACTACTAAACGCACCCCGTTCTCAAATTTTACCACTGACTGAGCTCTGACTTGACAAAACTGTACTGTGTCTAAAGGAATGTTTCTCTTTTTTAGCTGCAAGAGAGCATGAATAGATCCATGGGATAAAGGGCTGTTGCCCTCCCCCCCCCCCCAATTTGTTGCAACCCCATGATATAGGACTTTGGGGCGTATAGAATACATAAAATAGTCACTGGCGGAAATTGATGCTTTTTAGGGGAGAAGTGTCAGGGGTCTTCTGAAGCCATTGGTGTTGGCAAATATTCCTTGCCTGCCCATAAGAGCACTTTCTGGATCCGCCCCTGGACAGTATCTCCTTGGTCGCAGTTGGTTTCTCAGCTCTATGTGGCGTGATGGCTCTCACACCTGTCCTCTCTCAATTTATTCTTGATTACCTTACAATGCTCAACCTTCTAAAAACACCGAGGGCGTAGCCAGTTCAAGTCATTCTGGGTGGGGGAGTCATAATGATTAGCTTACAATGTTCACCCTTCTAAAGACTGACTCAGACCTTTGCGTTTTTTTTCCTTTTTTGTCCTTTTTTTTTTGTAATTTAAAACGCTCCCTTGACTCAAAAAGACGCATGTCATACGGTGGACTGACGCTTAAATTTGCGTACGCTCGTTGAGCACAAGCCTAAGGTCATTCCACCGTTTGGTCTGCGTATGCTGTGCGTCCAGTTAGCTTTTTTAAATTTCAAAAATCCTGGGCCGACGCAGGCTAAAAACGCCAAGGTGTGAGTCAGCCTTTAGGGTGTCAGGGCGTATCCAGACCCTGTACGCTGGGGACGGGTCCTATTCTTGATTCCCTTATAATATTCACCTTTCCAAAGGCACCGCGGGTGTAGCCAGTCCAAGTGATTCAGGGGGTCCGAGTCATGATATACTTACAATATTTAACCTTCTAAAGGCTGACTAACACTTTTGCGTTTTTAGCCTGCGCCTGCCCAGCGTTTTTAGAAATTTACGCAGAAAGACGTAGGTCATACGGTGGACTGAAGCTCGGCGTACGCTCGTTGAGCGCAAGCCTAACGTCAGTCAACCGTCTGGTCTGCGTATGCTGTGCGTAGCATTTTTAATTTCCAAAAAACTCTGGGGTGACGCAGGCTAAAAACGCAAATGTGTGAGTCAGCCTTTAGGGCATGAGGGCGTATCCAGACCCTTACGCAGGGGATGGGTCCTATTTTATTACTCTACAATGGTCAACCGTCCAAGGGTACCGGTGCGTACTAGTCCAAGTCATTCCTGGGGGGGGGGGGGGGCTATTACAGATTACATTGTTCAACCTTCTAAGGATACAGCGACCAAGTCATGGGAGATGGGCCCTATTCATCATTACCCTACGATGGTCAACCTTCCAAGGGCATTGGGGCGTAGTCAGACCAAGTCATTCAAGGGAGGGGTCCTGTTCATGATTAGCTGATAATGTTCAACTTTCCAAGGGCATAAGGGCGTATCCAGACCCTGTATACTGGGGAGGAGGGGTCCTATCCTATACCTTACAATCTTCCACCTTCTAAGGGCACCGCAGTGTAGCAAGTTTACGTCATTTCAGGGGAGGGGGTTATTTCTAATTGCGTTTTAATCTTCTACGTTCCGAGGGCAGCGAGAGCGTATGATCCAGACCTTGTCAGCTGGGGGTCTGTTCCTCATTACATTATATTGTTCTACCTTCCAGTCGAAGTCATTGCGGGGAGGGGTCACAGTGATTACCTTACAATGTTCAATCTTCCAAGGAATCGGGGAGTAGCCAGTCCAGGGGCCTGTAACATAAAAGAGATACGATAGATTTTGCAATTAATCGTATCTCTATGGTACAGGTTTGCCATATTTGCATATTCTATGTTACAGGCCCGAAGTCATTCCGGGGGCGGATCATATTACAATGTTCAACCTTCTAAAGGCATAAGCGCATACCCAGACCCTGTACGCTGAGGGGGGGGGGGGGTCATATTCATGATTAATTTAAAATTGTCAACCTTCCAAAGGCATAAGGGCGTACCCAATCCAAGTCATTCGGGGGAGGGGTCCTATTTTCTATTCTTGATTGGTTTACAGTGCATTGTTCAGCCTTCTAAAAGCACCGAGGGCGCAGCTAGCCACGTCATTTGGGGTAGGGTTATCCTGACTGCGTTACAAGGTTCTACATTTAAAGGTAAGGAGGCCGTATCAAGGTCGCTAAAAGCACCTCGAGTGAGATTTTACCTGCCCCTTCAAAGTGAATACCCGATGGCTCACATTTTCGCCAGACAACATCGCGGATCTTTAGACAATCCGCGAAAGGGTTTGAATATAATACTCAGTTAGTTCACGTATTGGCATAATTAAGAAACAAAATATGATAAACGACGGTGTGCATTTATTTATTTTATATGGGCCCTACTATTTTGTCCAATTCCACTGAATATTGTTCGGATATAAGAGATAACAACGTACCATATGTACATAATTATTGTTCAACCAGCAAATTTTCGTAACCCGTGTATTTTTCAGATACAAACCTTGTTAAAAATTGTGCTATATTTTGACATAGTTTTGATTATTATTTTTATTCTTGACCAAAATGTAATCATAGCTCATGACATCGTAGTCTCCGTTATGTTTACAATGTCCTCGTGTGTTCCGTTTGCTTTGATGATAAAAAAAAAGAAATCAGCAGATTTAGCTCTGTTTTGGACAAATTAACAGACATTTAGACTCTATATTCGTTTTCTAATCATGTTTATTCGATTGTTTAATGATTATACAATAAGCCAGTATGAACCATATAAATGCTCGACTTGAAACTTATGATTATCAAATTAATTCCTTTAACGAGTACACAAATGTTTTATATTCGTATGATTTATATATGCTTGATTACAACATTGTATACGATGTATGTTTATCTTAATTTTTTGAAGGGATGCAAAACAAAGTATAGCCCAAATCGCAATAGCACAACCCAGCGAACTCTACAAGTGCATACGGTCGTTATTACGACTCCCGTCGTACTAGTTACGTCACAGACATCGCTCTCTATCGCCTCTACGTCATCATTGTCGGGTGCGACAACGCTTTCATGCATGTTATGTACATCCATGCTTCATATGTGAAACACATGAGCGAGTCGTCAATCGATCATCATGCAGACAGCTAACCCACTACATGTGCGTACCAAGGATTTTAACCCCGGGAGGGGGGGGGGGGCCTCGACCAGCTTCAAATTTTGCGCCCCCCCCCCCTTACGGATGAAAAGCACACTACATTCCATACGTGTGCCCTCGAGAAGCTGACAAGCAAGCATGCATAAAGGGTCATGTGCTCAAATTTAGCGCTCCAATTGCCAATTTTGTTTAGTTTTTATTTCAAATTTGACAGGGGGAGGGGACGGGGATCGAGATCATTGAGATGCTGTATTGTGAAGAAGAAAAACCTGTTTTGTTCATTTTTTTTACAGCCACACAAAAATTAGATTCCAAACTGCTTAGTCGGAAACGAAAACAGAAACTGACAATACTTTAATATCTTATGAAGATAAGAATGCACCCACCCAAGATTTAACAACCTGAGGCTGACTGGATTTACTACAAAAATCCGTTTACGCAATATATTTCATTCTAGATAACTAGAAAGCAATGTTTGACTTAATGATATTTGATAATCAATTAAACACATGAGCTAGCTCCATGCACAAATCCATGATCCTAATTGTAGGGCAGTTACACCAGCAGACTGATCCCACCCTACTCTCAAGCTACATCAACACAAATGTAATTATTATAATAATAATAATATACATGGATTTATATAGCGTAATTACTATACTAAATATTATATTCAGCTGCGCTAATCATGTCTTAATGCCAAATTGTACATATATAGAAGTTCTTTAAGAGAAAGATATGCTTTTAGATTGGACTTGAAGGTATTTAAGGATAAAGAGTCTTATTCCGTTGAAATCTGATGTTTAAAGGTTATTTTTCTCAATCTTGATTGTACAAATTCATTGATTAAACAAAACATGAATTTATGGTTCATGGTTCGAATTCAAGAAAATTCCGTTTGGCAGCACCTTGGGATCAGTTTGGATCAACCCGTAAGCGTGACTGCCCCGTACATACATACACAGACTTGGGTCTTGAGGCCGACTCACACCTTTGCGTTCTTCAGCCTGCGTTGGCCCATCGTTTTTGACAATTAAAAACGCTCTCGGGACGCACAAAGACGTAAGTCATACGATAGACACTCGGCGTACGCTCCTTTAGCGCAAACCGAGCGTCAGTCCACCGTCTGATCCGCGTAAACTGTGCGCTTGGGGAGCGTTTTTTTTTAACAACTATCGGCCGACGCAGGCTACAAATGCAACGGTGTGAGTCTGCCTTTATGCGCATAATATACGTCATTCTTCTCAAGTCTCGCTCCATTGACTTGGTATAATTTCTCGCGACATGGTTCCATCTTTCCTGTAGATAAGTTAAATTAGGTATTCATGAACGTCCTTGTCCTCTGCTTCTAACATTTGTCTTCTATTAACTTTTATAATATCATACACATCACGAAACTGGACCTCTCACTCCGAATGGATGACCTACATGTTATCACTCTATTATTTATGACGAATAATTTGTGGCACTACCACATTGGAGAACTTCGGAAATGTTTTCTAAAAGTCCCTCTTATTTTGCTCGGAGACAGTATGTTGAGATTAATTTGCTTGGAATCTGTGAAGTTTAAAACAAAGTTTGAATCTCTCTCTTCAGAAATAAACATAATTCTTCAAATGTTATAAACTGTTAATTACCAACATGACCAAAATGGGCAAATTATCTGATGCAATTCCGTTATATAAGCTATATAAACCAACTGAAGCAGTTCTAGATCCTCAAAACATGGGTTCGACAGCTCTGAGAATTGTGCAGAATACAAAATTAACTTTTGTGGTTTGATTTTCATTTAAAAAATGTACAATACTGCACAAAAAGGTGCCCCCATAAAAGGTCATTGTCTTCGTGTATTTGCTAGTGTGTACGATGATAACGCGATAAAGCGTCTAAATAGAAAAAAAAGAATAGTTTATAGTATTTTCAAACCTTATGGTTTTAAGAGCTTTTTCCCAATATCCTACCTCTTAGAAGATTAAATGCAATTGAAATTGTTAGAATGTGCATACAAATCAATGGCTTATGCGGCAACCCCCCCCCCCCCGGGTCCGCCTATTGTACCGGCTAGCTTAATATTGATAGTATTGGTTCTAAAATCTGACAATAATATAAATTTGCAGATTTAATCATGTCGTATAGTCTATATCAACTTAAAACACGATATAAACTGTTTTCGAAAAAAAATAAGTCAAGCGCAAATTCAATGGTCATTTGTAATGCTCTTCAAATCGGAACCGGCTTGTAATTGTTGTGTCTGCACAGTTGAATACACGGCGTGCGGTTCTATTGTCTGTGGCCCACTTTACTTTTCGGAAATAGTTTATATCGTGTTTTAAATAGAACAAAAAAAAAACACTTTGTTTAATGGTGCATCGAAAGAGATTTCAAATCATTACGATATATGTTTCATATATTGAATAGAATAGAGGAAAGTGTGTCAAAGGCCCTAATCAAGCTAACTGTAGCCAAAACATATACAAACATTAGGGAGAGTAGAGAGGGGTCCATCCCAGCTAGTTGGGGGTATCACGCTACAGCTCACTGATGTATCACATTGTGTCGGCATTGATTTGGTGCCCCAATTATCCGAATGTTATGGGCCTATTTGTTACCGCCAAAATATGCTCTTCATCTTCTTTGGTCCCTTGTAAATTCATTTGAGCCCGCTGCTGATGGAGAGAGGATACTGAGAGATGCGACAAGATTACTGCTGGACATGATAGACATAGGGGTGCCTGGTAGGGAAAGGGGGTAAACATTGATGTGGGTTGTTCTATCAATGTATGCCTATGTCAAGCTTCAGTCACACATTAGGCCCCGGTCACATAGAAGTCCGGAAGCAACACGATTCAACACGACTCTTTGTTCGCAGGCAGTTAACTGCGCATTAACAAAGAGTCGTGTTCAATCGTGTTGCTTCCAGGCCTCTACGTGACCGGGGCTTTACGTAAATAGCCAAACCCAACTTAAATTAAACCTATATCTTAGGCCCCCAAAAAAACTTGTTTGGTTGCCCTCTCTCGACCGACCCATTGAATTCATTCACATTGTGCTGCTCTCAACCCAGGTGAGGTGAATGGGTACCTGGTAGGAATAATTATTCCCTTGGAACGCCAAGTGTGCTGGTGGCTGCCAGGCTAAAGCCAGGGTAATAATGCTGCAATTGTAGAGCGCTTAGGGAAATCTCATGAACTGATAATCGCTATATAAAAGCCGTTCATTATTATCATTATTATTATTGGCTAAATTTTTGTCATTATTTTTAAACCTTTTTATTCACATAAAATGAAATCAGAAGATATTCATAATTCTACATCTAAAGTATGGTATCGAAGTGTAATTTAAAATACTTTCTAGACATAATCATAAGTCATCATTATCCAATAGACAGTATTCATATACCTGGAAAGGATTTATATAATTTTGGCGAATTTCCAAGTTCCTGCATGGCGAATATAAGGCAAATTATTTTGGTATTGATTATAAAACATAATAATAACTATTGAAAAATTTAAATAATTTTTTTTCTTCTGACCAACCGATGCTAAAATGGCAATGTTAATAACATTGAGCAAAACTGACCTAAAAACAGTCTGAGTACCATATCGGACCATCATTTCACATGTGTTCATTGGCTAAACAGAGAGTAAACACTGGATAAATATGAATTGGGTATGGTAGTGAAAAAAGATTCCTTTAAGATCCCAACTTACCTTTAACAGCCACCTTGTATGGGACACTTTTCGCTCCTTCACAGACTCTTCACAGAACAATTTAAGATTGTTGGGCACATAGAGTGATTTTAGTAACTCTTATTCTCGAAGATACAAAACACGTGATTTAAGCTTCCAATTTGTATCTTTCTGTAAGTCTATCACTCACTAAAACCTCCCATCTTGGTTATGATACTAGCCGAATTCTGAGACTCGAACCGAAGACGTTAAAGGCTATAATCCTGACTATAAATTATGATGACCATACTGTTACAAGAGTATACTCTCCTGATCTCATTAATCCCAGAGTCATTACACAAATTAAAATTCTAAAACCTCAAGGTAGGTGGGGTTTTATATTCGGGGGAGACGCAATTGAACGAGCGGTGATAATGTTTAATGCCTGGAGCATTAAGAAATGCTAATGAATTCAATTAGGCCTAGTTCATTGCAGTGCCATGGGCATGCATGGTTAGCAATCCGTGTACACATCACGAAGTCACTGACCTACTACCTAGTACGGCTTAAAGATAATCTATATGCAAAATGAAAAGTTAATTTTAATAATATGCATATTTTGATACTGTTAATAATTATGCCGGGATTGGATTATTGTCTTAATCTAAAGTCAGACTCACACCTTTGTGTTTTTAGCTTGCGTTGGCCCAGCGTTTTGGGAAATAAAAAACGCTCCGTGGACGCACAAAGACGTAGGTCATACGGTGGACTCACGTTCGGCGTACGCTCCTAGAGGGCAAGCCGAACGTCAGTTCACTGACTTGTCCGTGTATATACTGTGCGCTTGGGAAACGCTTTTAATTGTCAAAAACGCTGGGCCGACGCCAGCTACAATATAATGCAAAGGTGTGAGTCGGCTTTTGGGGAGGAGTCTCAAAGTTGCTTATAGCCAACATCTACACAGCGTTTTTTGAAATCTGAAAGACGCCCAGAGAACACAGAAATGCGGAGGGATGCTTGGCCTGTGCTCGACGAACGCACGCGCTGGTGTCAGCTAAGCATTCTCATGATCATGGAGAATATTCAAAATTTCACAAACGATGGAAGCTGTAAACAAAATGGGTGACTAAGCCAGAGAGCCAATGGCAAAAGACTGGCGCATGAGCAGCGTTTGTCAGCAATATTGCACCCTATCGATGTACACGCTCGACAAAAAAGATACGTGAAGTGTGCAAGGTAAAAAGCTGCAAAATAAAACCTTTTTGAAAACCTGAAGCGGACACTGTGTTATGATATTGAGTCATTATTTGATGAGTCGCCATCGTTTATGCATGGGAGTGTTGCACGACCGGATAGGCTAGAACCAACCAATCCCAAACCGTCAAAGGCGCAGATCGGAATCTTCTGCATGAGCACTCCGCAGAATGCAAAATTATACCATTTACGCTTTTATTTTTCACGAAAAGGTGCAATATTGTACCCTAATAGGTGCTCCCGATGTTGCATTAATCTGTGATTCGGCTCCTTGTCCAGGTATACCAACATACTGCACTATCTTCATGCAGCAATGCTCATTGGCAACAGACTGTCACTTCGTGAAAACACGGATGAATTAAACAATTATTGCATTTTATTCGGTATAATGATAGCCTATTGGAATTTGGAATTTATTCATTTGAACGTCATCGACATATATTGATTCTTCAATAGTTTAGTGAACAGACGGGTATATTATGGACGGCAACAACTTCTTGTTGACGAGTGGTAGACATGATAGAGGTGGCGGCATTTCAGTGCTGTACCTAATGAAAACGGTTTTTGTGTCTGATGATAGGCCAGATAACGTGTACACTGCAAAACACCGGTGTTAAATTCACATGGTGGCGTCCAATAAAGGCACCAGCACACCAAACACGGCACGGCATAACGGCACGGTTTTTACGCGCTATCTCCCCTGTGATTGGCCGAGTGTTGTACATTCTTTGCGCGGAGGAGCGCGCTGACCAATAACAACCAAGATACCGCGTAAAAACCGTGCCGTTACGCCGTGCCGTGTTTGGTGTGCTGGTGCCTTAAGTTAGGATATGGTGTATAAACAACACTATATGTGTGTTAACTTAAAGGTATCCACATCAGACAACTCAAACTGTTTTTTTGTTTTGTTTTTTTTTGGTGGCGTAGTGTGGGATACATCAAATCTAGATGTCTTGATATATAATATTTCGATGGCGTTGCCAATTTCAGGCATAACTGTATTCAAATTAATCCGACAATTATCAGATTCTCGATATGCCGGTCTACAAATAAAATGAGGCCTATGAAGAGTTTGAAGCGAAGAAGCAAAATTTCTACGGTCACGAATTTCTGAAAGAAAATAAGCTAATGCTATTCTCCCAAAAACTCCCTCTTTAATTTTATTTTATTATATCAGTTGCATCCAGCAAAGTTTACATCAACACCGAAGAGTATTCCTATATGCATGTTCTCAGGAAAGGGCAACATTTTTCTGAGGCATCGATCGATAAATCCCTTACCCTTTCTTGCATTCATAAGGCGTCATCTCATATGCCTTGTATATTATTTTCAAGTAAGTTCCACCGAATGTTGTTTTCTCTCATATTCTTGTATGAGGAACGGTCTTGGCAGATCTCTGTAGGCGGTCCTTATACTCCTCTGGCGAAGATCATGCCAGGAGTTCAACGGAAACCCCCTCTTTGATACCCAATGGATACGAAGGCACACCTACATCCCTTGGCCACATGAATATTTCATTAAAGCAATATATTTTCGTCTTTGGTCCCTTGTACATTAGTTCGGGCAACACAGCATTATTGAATCTTCTGGTATATACCAACCTTTAAAACAATGGCGCATAGGCGGCAGAATGGAGCCAAGTAGGGGGGGGGGGGGAGCGAGGAAGTCCGACGGTGGGCTCCCAATATTTTTTGATAAGTGTTTGTGTGTATGAGAGAGTGCGTGCACGTGTGTATGTGTTTGTGTCATGTGTTTTTGCCCCTCATGTACAAAAAATAGGCGATGAAGATAAAGTATTTATTCATTAATAGTATAATCAATTTTGCTATGTTGCATTATACCCAAGGAGTTTATAACCCGGTCTACATTTTAGTAATATAATGTGTCATCTGTTTCTGATCTCTTTCCAAAAAAATGGCAAGGTATATTGGATGTCGCCCTCTAGCTCGTCCTCCTCGTCGATTTCAATCATATGATCCAGAAACCCACGGTAGGTTTTTAAACTCCGTACATAACAATGTAAATAAGCCACTTGAGGAGAACCTGAAACAGTTGAACATTTTTTATTCCAATGTAAACGATATGATGTCCAAAGATTCCATCTAAAAATAACTACAAAATTAAAAAACCTAAATCTTCAGCATTTGCTGGGCTCCGATCCTTTAATTATTCGCAAAGTTCTAAAAATATGTTAAAGAAACAATATGTTTTAAATAGAAATTTAGGCCAAAAAAAAAAGATTAATAAAAGCTGTTAGTAGATGTCATTTATTCGGGTTGTTTTCTATTTCATGTACGACGCCATCTATATCAAGTCATCTGACACTCATATCCTTTTATAATTTCTGTTACAAATGAAGATTATAAGCAATGCAATCTTAATTCGGTGGTGGGACATTAACAATTTGTTTTAAAAAATAACTAGTCATTGCAATGTTGCTGTCGGGCTATCAAAGCCCGAGTCTTTACACCCAAATGACTAGCGGAAATAATCTCCAGAGATTTGAAGAGCGCCATCCAGCATCAAAACCAACCAACCAACAATTAATCCTTTATAGTTGCCTCGTCTTGGGACCTTTTCACCATATACACAGCAATTTCGAGGAATATGGTGGGTGTGTTATTTTTTTCACACATTCCTGAATTTTCTGGAAGGCAACAAGTTTCTAGTTTTGTTTTGCTATAAGTGAAATTTACCAATAAAGAAAAAAAGGTTTATTAGTCTTAGATTACATGTACTATAGAATAAGTTCAGTACGATTCTTTAGAATTGTATCATTTTTAAAAAAAATGGACGAGCAAAGACGAGGCTTGGTTAAGTTAAAATAATGAATAAATAGATTTATTAATCAAATTAATCAATTTTTCTTCTCTCAATTCATCTACTTCCTCTCCTTTTTCCCCTCATCCTCCTCCTCCTCTTCTTCTTCTTCTTCTTCTTCTTATTTTTCTTTTTCTTTTTCTTCTTTCATGTTTGGTTTGTAAGCTATGGAGAGAGAGTAGGTCAGTGTTTTCTTTATCTTTATTTTATTTTTGTTGTAACCTTGAATTCTGAATATTCAATGGAATGTATTCATCAAAACATGAACTACCGTTTTGGTTCCACGAAACATTTTGAAAAATGTAGGGGTGCCAAGGAGAGTATTGTCACTTTTTACACACTCACATAGATTGTTTCCTTCAAAATGTTCTAGTTGTAAACAATACTGTCTACCCCCCCCCCCCCCCCCAAAAAAAAAACGCCTCGCCCTGTCAACTCGAGACATTCGAGACATGCTGCAGTCTCCCTCTTTCGACAATTTGGTGAACAATGTTGCAACATCGTGCGTGTTCGTGGCCCTTTAAACTTATTTAGTCGCCACATAAACTCTCAAAATGAGGGTTGAAAAGTGTTATTTCTGTTCGAGCCCAATTTATCCAGGACATGGAATCCATTTTGTTCGAAACGATAGTAAAGTAAGTACCATTAGCTTCATTGTTTGTCTCGAAATGGGCAAAAATACATGATATATTTTGTGTGTAAATTGAGCGTCATGGAAAATTATGAGTGTGCATGGTTGCAACGAAGCATAACGTGATAAGTAAATGTGTAAGCGATCGTGAGTGGAGTCGGCAATTTTTTATCATCAAATTTTCACATGGTTAAATGTAGGATGTAGTCTAAGCTACCTCTCTTCTGCCTTCATATGATAATGAACATAGCTATCTAAAAATAAAAGCACAGACGAAATATAGAGCTTGCATGGTATTGTAAATAATTAAATAAGGTTCATTTTTGCACCTCTCTTTTTCATTCTATTAAGTTCTGGAGTCCAAATTAGTTATTCACTTATTGAATATTGTTATGTTATTACTAGGCCCCTACTCTACACTGGACGTTGTGTGTTTTCTTCCTTATTTTTGAGCTTTTGCTCAGTCCTCTTCTGGATTATTTCATGAAATATACTCTATACACCGCCACATATTCTATTCTAAAGTATGATGACTAGAATAGCAGATGTACAGGCAAGGCATAGTTTTTTATTGTATAGTCGTTGATTCATGGTGCCAGGTTACCAGGTAATTTGTTCAACAGTAAAGTCTAAAGATGTAAAGGCAATAAAACAGTTTTATCAGTAAAAGTTTGGGCAAACCCGGAGAATAGTGACCAGATGCGTGCGATATATTCAATTTGTGTACAATCCTATGGAAGCGTGCGGTAGTGCGTCGGCGATGATTTTTGCACCAGATCAACCAACAAACATTTGTGAAGTTGGCTCAAGTTAACACTTTTTAACACCAAAATTGATTAAATTTTCAACAAATTTCATGAAATATGGGAGGAGGGGAAAGAATATAACATTTAAAATCATTATTCTGTTTATGAAATGTAATAAAATTTGCTTTTGGACTTGTTTTATGAATGGTTACCTATGTGTATTTTGGACTTTTGCCGCCGATGTTTACAAGTTTTACATGGCGCGCGCACGCAATCTGGTCGCTATTCTCCGGGTTTGCCAAAGTTTGCATGAAATGGGGCTAGCCTTAAATAAACTTTAATGGGAGAGCAAGCAATGCCAAAGAGATGTTCAACTAGGCATACAATTAAAAGACTAGCTTCTCAATGTAACTGAATTTGGAGAAGCAGAAGTGTGATAGTAAATGACTACAGAAATAGATTATGTATTTTTTCACTCTTCCAAAGCAACAATCATTTTTTGAACCCCAAAACTTTCTTAAATTCCTACACAGATCTTCCGGTTCTGTCGAGGGAAGTGTCACAAAGCATTCAAGAGAAAGAAGAACCCCAGGAAAGTTCGTTGGACCAAGGCGTTCAGGAAAGCTGCTGGGAAAGAACTGGCTGTGGTAAGAAAAAAATTTTATTTGTGCTTTCATGCATGTGCGTTGTACATGCTTGAAATGAAGGTAACAGTGTTCCACCATGTCCCATGAAAATGCAAGTGTTTTACATATCTTTTTTAATTTGAATTAAACATTTATTTTCTTTTCAATATACAAAATCAATACAAAATAACATGACAAAGTGATCGAATCAAAGGAGGCGAGTACATGTACCCTGGAAGCATAGCTTGTGTTGGGACATGGTGGAAAACTGTTACCTTCATTTCGATCAATACTGTACTTGCTAATTGCAATGTATGGTAAGGGCATCCTCCTCTGTGCCGGGTTGCTCATCTGCGCCTCATTGACATACGCGATGTAAGTCGCACGTTCTGTGAAATTAAGACTTTATCTTGAAAATCACCAATTGTGTGTAAAGTGAATGGGATGCAGAGAAGGGACCAAACAAATTTGAACTGCAAAAATAAGGGGGTGTATATTTCATCTAAAATGACATTGTTCCTGGTCAGATTTGGCTGAGATATTTCTCACACATAATCTTTAGTATATTTGTGATAATATCAGATTAAAATTTAATTGGATATCATTGACTTCATGCTTTTTTCAAGCTGAAAGTTTAGATGAGCAGACGTGCGACCTCCCGTCATATATCAACATTGAATGGATGAAATTGAATTCTGAAAAATTACAGAAACCCTTATACTAATCAATTCTTTGATTTCCAGTTGAATGTTTTTTGATGTGCAGAGTATTTTCATTTTTATGGACTCACAAAATTGGGCAGAGCACATTTACTTTTGCCAACTTATGTTTACAGTTATGATTTTTTTTTTTCATTCATGAAGAGTCTGCTGGCGAGAAAAAGAA
>BQKZ01005745.1:2678-32350 GCA_036244855.1 Temnopleurus reevesii | reverse complement strand
CACCACCACCACCACCACCACCACCACCAACAACAACAACAACAACAACAACAACAACAACAACAACAACAACAACAACAACAAACCTAACCTTCACTCAATCAGTTTCCCAAGTTGCCAGCTATCATTAATACAGATCAATCAGAGAACTTTTCATTATTTAAACAAGAAATATGGTCAAGTTTATTGGCAGGTTCAAACTATCCTTGTTATAGAAAATAATTTTGTTCAAATGAATATTGAAAACTTGAATTATTTCAATTTAAGTTTATATACATAAGATTATAATGCAATTCTTATCATTTTTAATGAAATGTGCACGTCATATAGATTTAAAGATATCAGATGGTCTTGATTTTATTAGCCAAAATTTGATTATGGATACATGCATTTCGATAGAAATAGCATTTGAGATATGTTAGTTCCAACTACGAGACCTTTGGATGTCAAATTTGACAAAAATCAACCGTACAAAGCCTGCTGTAATATGCAACATCATGTGTCATATCTTCTTGTACTAGTACAGCATGCCGGATTCATTACCTCTCAGCTATAGCATTACCTTTAAGTGAAAACAGCCCAATAATTTGTATATCTGAAGCCCGTAAAAATTTGTTACTACATATAAACTGGTCAAAGCATGCCATAATATGCGACATAATGTGTCATATATTTTCTTGTATTCGTACAGCATACTTAATTCATTATTTCTGCCCTGGCTCTGCCTTTAAAGTGAACACAGCCCTAGAATTTGTATATCTGAAGCCTGTAAAAATTTGTTCCTACATATAAACCGGTCAAAGCATATGATATGCAACATCATGTGTCATATATTTTCTTGTATTCGTACAGCATACTTAATTCATTATTTCTGCCCTGGCTCTGCCTTTAAGTGAAAACAGCCCAATAATTTGTATATCTGAAGCCTGTAGAAATTTGTTTCTACATATAAACTGGTTAAAGTATGCTATAATATTTGTTTCATATTTTATTATATTGTACAGCATGCTTATTACATTACATCTTCACACTACCTTTAAGTGAAAACAGGTCAAGAATTTGTATATCTGAAGCCCGTAAAAATTTGTTCCTACATATAAACTGGTCAAAGCATGCTATAATATGCAACATCATGTGTCATATATTTTCTTGTATTCGTACAGCATACTTAATTCATTATTTCTGCCCTGGCTCTGCCTTTAAGCGAACACAGCCAAAGATTTTGTATATATGGAGCCCGTAAAATTTGTTACTACATAAACACATCCATCTGTCACATGTAATAACACAAATCTACATTCTACATTGAATATCCTGGCAATCGGCCAGAGGAGGGTTTCAAGAAAATGTTTAGTTCATGATTTCAATCGATTGCCCAATAGAGTTCCTGAATATCTAAGTAATCTGTACATGGGTAGGTTTCACAAACATTTTTGGTCTCAGAATTCACCCTGCCATTGATTAATCAGATTCTAGAATATCAGTAGCCTAGTAGAAGTCTGTCCTAGGGAGGGTTACACGATAATGTTTTGCTTATGGTTTTAATGCTTTGCCTATGGTTTTAATGTTTTGTCCAATCAGATATGAGCATTTCAGTAGCTTATAACAGAAACAACTTGAAAAGCTGATCTTGACACAGAATCGTGTTTGCAAAACTAGATTATGTGTCATCTGGAGTAGATATGAAAAGAGTGATAATATCAGGAATCTTTATGATATGAACCAATTGCCCAATCAAATTTCAGAATATCTCAGTAATCTCTGCACGGGTAGGTTCTATACAAACATTTATGGTGTCGGTATTCCCCCTGTCATTGATCAATTAGATTTCAGAATATCAGTAGCTTAGTAGAAGTCTGCCCTACGGAGGGTTACAATGAAATGTTTGGTTCATGATTTCATCATGTTGTCCAATCAGATTTGAGAATTTCAGTAGCTTATAACATAAAAAGCTGAACAATCTGTTCTTGACATGCATGCCTACCATTAAGTTCACAGATGTTGGTTATAGTGTTATCTGGGGTAGATATGAATATAGAGATGATTTTGTTTGGATTTGTCGACAATTTCTCTGAATAATTTTCAATAATCTTTCTGTAGCTATGAATACAGAACATTTTTTAATTTTGATCTATTTATATGAGGCTTTTCAGACATGGATCCAATATCTCTAAAAAAAAAAAAAAGGGGGGGGGGAGGGGAGGGGAGGGGGTGTCAAGTTGATTTATTTTCCCCCAAATGTTGTTATGTAAACTGACAACTTCCCCTCCTTTTTCAATGATCTTTAATTCACTGTGGTGGAATGACAAGCAAAATGTACGTAGGAAAAGAAGAAACCACGGCGGTATATCAGATCATCATTTACTATCTGCATTAGATGTGAAGTAAGCGACTTGACAAATTTTTTAGTTCTTATTTTTTTTTAAGATAAGAAGTTTTGCAAGATTAGAAATGGAGGAAATTTTGGCAATATGTTTCAATGTTTAGGAATATTATCTGATTCCTTTATTATGTAATCTTTTCATCGTTTGACACATGAAAGTGTGAACAGAATCTCATGTAGGAATGTTTGGTTTTTAAATTTAAAAATACTTTTCTCTATATAGGTGGGATTTTAACAGGAATTAATCTGGGACTGGAAATTTGGGGGAATTGTAAAAAGGATTAATTCATTTATTTCACATAATTTGTTCACATTCTTTGAAAATTCACAACCTAAAAGCAAAAGCAATCAATTCATATTTCAATGGTTCTATGAGTGAAAGCTCTTTCAAGATTGTGAATTAACACTTCAAATATACTGAATCTAACCGTTACAGCAGCAATCAACCAGTTTAATTTGTTTAATTTGCTTTTATGAGAAATTACTCCCCTTGAACCAGTTTTAATTTGGATGGAACGCTTTAGTTTTTAATGTCTAGACACATAATCTGTCTGTCTTTAGCTAGGTGTGAACAAAATATCATCTGTAGACGTTCCTGGGTTTTTCCTTTCCTCCTTCTGGATGGGATTGTAACAGGAATTGATCAGGGACCGGAAATTTGGGAGAATTGTAAGAGGAACTATAATATTGATAGAAGAAGATACAATTTTTATTGATTCGAAAGACTAGGAGGGAGAGAATTTCAAAGATTTTTTTTTCATAATTTCACCACACATTCTTATAAAGATTCCTTGCCTTCTCTCTTTTTAAGCATTATGATCTACATTTTCCAAGTTAAAAGATTGATTTGCTTTCGTCTTTTTGAGCACATAGTGATCCATATTTTTCAGACAGATATATTGACTACATTTCTTTATAGATCTGGGTATTGTGAGATTAGTGACAGATAAAATCTTGACTATTCATTTCAGGGATCTTTTCCACACCATCTGGATTCTAAAAGTTGCTATATCTCATTCTTAAACTAGGTGTAAACAAATTCTCGTCTACGGACGCTCCTGGGTTTTTCCTTTCCTCCTTCTGAATGGGATTGTAACAGGAATTGATCAGGGACCGGAAATTTGGGGGATTGGAAAAGGAATTCAGGTGAAATAGTAGGAGGAGAAGAATTTTACAGAATTGTGTGTGTTTCATCTTCTCACACACTCCTTTTGGAATTATTTTATTTAATTTAAGCACTAGAATCCCCCTAAAATTATGTCAAGATTGGGAGATTTAAGGAGTGGCAACCCTTTCAAAATTGTGAATTAAAACTGAAATATCTGAATCTAACTGCTTTAGTGGCATATGTCAACCAGCTTGATTTGGTTACAGTAGCTTGCCCTTTGAAATGAAACGACACCCTTTGAACCATTTTAATGTTGATTTGACGCTTTAGTTTTTAGTTTCTGAAGACGTATTCTGTCTGTCTGTACCAAGGTGTGAACAAAATCTCATCTGTGGACGTTCCTGGGTTTTTCCTTTCCTCCTTTTAGATGGGATTGTAACGGGAATTGATCAGGGACCGGAAATTTGGGGGGATTGGAAGAGGAATTCAGGTGAAATATGAGAAGGAAGAGAATGCTGAAATGTCAAGTGAATCAAACATTAACGTGGTCTGCTCCCGGGCTTTGAACATGGGGGTTTATAATGTATAAGATGGAGGGAACGAGGGAAAGTAGTTGAGGAGGGAGGGGATGGGAGGGGTAATGAATCGAACATGGTGGTGGTTTACTCCTGGGCTATGAACATGGGAGGTCTTGAATAGTTAATATGATAGAGTGAAAGAGGGGGAGAGTGTGGGTAGGAGTGAGAGAGGGAAGGAGAGAGGGAAGGAGGGTTGGAGGGAGAAGAGGATGCAGAGAAGAGAAGGAAGATGAGGAGAAGTGGGAAGAGGAATAGGAGAAAAGGAGAAGAGGAGGTTGAGGATAAGAGAAGCAAAAGGAGGAGGAGAAAAAGAGGAGGAGAGGAGGCGGAGAAATTTTGAGAACCGTCATCCGGGATTTGACGAAGATGACACGCCAGTCTCTTAAGATCCTCTTGAGGAGCCACTCAGCTCGCTACGACAAACACGCTCTCCACATCGGTCGAAAGCCAGGAATTAGTTCTGCCGGATGACAACCAACTTTTGTTTGAATTGGCAAAATGTGACAGTGGAGGGGAAATCGTGCGTTTGTGTAAATAGGAGGATTAGACGTGATTGTGGGGAATGATAGACATGGTATGGTGTGTTTTGCTATGTGATGGGGAATATGATGGGAGTGAAGGGGGGTATGATGTGAGGGAAGGGGTATGATTTGTGCAAAGGGGGTAATGAGTAACATAGACGATTTGTTTAACATGTCTTTAGGTATTGGGGAAGCGTAAAATACAAGGGAAAGGGCGATTTGCGACCCTGAAACTTAGAAATTGCCCCCGTGAGCTCCAAAATAGTCCCTGCAAACCGTATTATTGGATCGATTTTTCAGGAGGAAAATGTCAAGAGAGCCCTTGTTAATAAAAAGGTATTTTTTTACCCTGTGTTCGGGTGTTTCTTTTTTTTTTGGGGGGGGAAATTCAGGTTGATTTTTTTTTTATTGCATTGGACAAAAAATAAATAATCATATAAATGTTGATAGTAAATACATCAGTGTTTTAGCATGCATAAGCCATTCCGATGAGATTGGGGAAGATATGTTCAAATGTGATGGGGGTGGAGGATTTAACTTTTTTGTGTCATGTTTACACAATATAAATTTGTCAATTTAGATAGGGTCAAAACTATTTTTTGCTCAATGCTCAGTGTAAATGCTATGAGCGATGCGAGTTAGTGCTTTAATATTACGCTATTGAGGTAATCTTGGCGAGGGGGGGGGGGGGGGGGTCGGAAAATGTCAAAGACATTAATCAAATACATTTCAATAGTTGAAATAATCAATATGAATATACATTTTAGCATAATATAAGTTAGCCTGGTCTTATTCATTTTTTTTTTGTAACACACCATTTGATGCAACAAGTTATTGCTTTTTAAAACCTATTTTTGTATCAATTTCATTTTTTTTGGTGGGGGGGGGGGTATATGGTACTGGAAGATACATGTATATAGAAAAGGGTGTCATATATAAATACACCTGCAATATGAGAGGATTAAAGTTAATCTACTTTTATTGCTTTGTGTGAACACATAAAATGAATCAAGCTTTTGCTTCTTAATTAAGGTCTCAGCTGTCTACCAGACGGAGGACACCGATCATGGTGTAGCCTTTACAAAGGCTTACTTGCGGTTGTATGATTGTAGACTGCAGTATATTAGCAATTGTTGCAAGAAGCGAATCTGTGACCCTTAGACTAGCCATGCAGAGAATCGCGGGCTCCACAAACGCCATTACTCACAAGAACAAAGTGATGTCATCTCGAGAGCGTTCCTGATTGGTCAATTCATTCAGATAGGCCCAAATACAAATTGCAATTTTTGCGTCAAAATTGTACGCAGAATTTTGATGACTGAAATAAAAACAAAACAAGTGTCACAAATGTGCATAGAGGCCTCGCCGCTGACGCGTCTCGTAGTCTGGATGGCAGCCGTTTTCGTGTGAAGCCGTTTACAGGGCTATGCAGCACAGACGGCAAGAGGCCTTGGCTAGAAGCTACTCATTGTGTTGTCTTGGAGTGAAAATGGTTAAAAAAAAATCATTTGGGCTTCATGACAATGACGCTCACTTGCCCGCTTAACACACTTTTGTGTCGGGATGGTCCCATTTTGGAACTGACCATGATGAATCTGGGACTGTGTTCTGTTTTCCTTAGAAGAGAAGTTTGTTGCTTTTCATAAAAAGTAGAAGAAATTAGGAGAGAATTATCAAATATCTTGAAAAATTATATTGTAAATCATAGAAAGGTCGGAAAATCATGGAGGCTTTGTGACAATAAAGTTTACTTGCCCGCTTAACACGCCTTTCTGTTGGGATGGTCCAATTTGGGAACTGACCATAATGAGTCTGGGGATATTTTCTGTTTTCCTTTATAGAAGAGAGGAGCTTGTTTGTTGCTTTTCATCAAGATAAAGAAGAAAGAGTAGAGAATTATTAAGTTTCCTCCCCCCCCAAAAAAAAATTATAGAGAGAAAGAATGCAAGAAAAAAATACATTGAGTCTGAATTTGTGTATGTGCATCTGTATGTGTGTGTTTGTGAAATAAGAGGAAGAGAGAAAAATGAATTAAGGCAGCAAAGAAAAAGAAATAGTATATATATGTATGTGTGTTTTGTGTGTTTATGTATGTTTATGGTGGCAAGAGAGAGAGAGAGAGAATGTGTGTGTGTATATTTGCGTGTGAGAGTAATGATACAGGGATAGTGATCAAGAGATAACAAGAGGATAAGATAGTGAGAAAGTGAGAAAGGAAGGGAGGGAGGGAGGGAAAGAGAGAAAGGGAGAAAGAGAGAAAGAGAGAAAGAGAGAAAGAGAGAAAGAGAGAAAGAGAGAAAGAGAGAAGTAGAGAAAGAGAGAAAGAGAGAAAGAGAGAAAGAGATAAAGAGAGAAAGAGAGAGAGAGAGAAAGAAAAGAAAGAGAGAAACAAACAGATAAACAGAGAGAAGAAAGATAAAGTAAAAAAACAACAAAAAGAGATGTGGGCAGGGGAAGAAGTCAGAAAAGTTGTTAAAGAAGTGTAACACACTGTTTGAAACAAACAAAAACAAATCCATATTTAGCAACATCCATTTTGAAAAATATGACCAAGAAACAAACAAAAATATTAACTCCTGCCCCTCTTACTACTAATTACAAAAGAATACACCACAGAAAATAAAAACAGACACAATAATTGAGAAAATCAGACATTTGGACTATATATGACGTCTGTCGTGATACAACAGGCCAACCAAGCAGGCACTGCACAAGGAGACAGCCTAATTCTTTTTTTTCAAATGCGTTATTCTTTCCCAACCACGTTCCTTATTTTGCAAGACGCCCCTTATTTTGCGAGACGCCACAAGAAGTAATAAAAGATTGATAGAATTAAGGTCTGAATAGGGGCAGAGAAGTAATTTGGAAAGAAAACAAAACGTGACTGTCGAGACGTGGCCTTACTTAACTTGGGATATTGGGAGAGGCCAAAAGTTCATTAAGGTTGATCTTTGTAATTCTTACTTCAACAGAAATGCATGGTGGAGAAAGAATGAAAGGATTTTATAAAAGAAAGAGTTAAAGAAAAAAAAAACAAGCAGATACATGTAGATCTGAAGTATAACATATTTCATCTCATTTAAGGATGAGAAACGAGATGATGTCAAATAACTGCTCCATTTTTAAGTTTCTCTTAAAAAAGAAATCATCTCAGTCTAAACAAATTGTAATGTGACAAATATTCTTTTGTTGACAAGTCTCTTTTCCTCGTGAGCAATAAAGAACGGGAATGGTTTAAATCTGGTTTTCTGATTTGTGAATTTATAAAGTAACAAAGGAAACTCAAGTAATTTGATTAAAGGTTATGTAACCAATAATGAAATAGTCTAAACATTGGATACCATTTGTGGTTTCTTCATTAAGAATAAAAAAACCTTACCAATTACATGAAGACAGTTTTTATTTGACATTTGACAAGTTTATTTTTGTATTGCATGATGACCTCATTTGTGCTTTCTTGTTTGAGGTTTATATTATGATTTGTGATTATGATGTTGATTTGATTATGATTTTTATCATTTTCTGGCTTGTTGAACGTTCATAATTCTGAGTTTCACAAATATTGGAAAAGTTAAAACACCCTTGAAGTGTCTAAAAGACAAGTATTTTGGGGTTGTCTTTCATAAAGCTCTAAAACTCCACAAATGAGTGCAGGAAATGGTTACCAGTCATTCGTAGATTCAAAAGTACCTCTAACGCAATATAAACTATATTGTGAAAAATAATGTTGGTCAAAGGAAATAGATCCGTACGCCATGAATTAAACTGTGCAGACACAACAATTACAAGCTGGTTCCGATTTGAATATTATTACAAAGGAGCATTGAATTGGTGTTTGACTTATTTTTACGAAAATAGATGATATCTTGTTCTCTATAAAAAGCTTTCTGAAATGTTCACAACCCTGGTCTTCTGTACATTTATTCATACTGACTGAGACATATGTATTTGTCCTTGTGAGATAATAGAAACTTGTTTTTACTTTTGATGAACAGTTTCCAATCTAATTATGTGCCTCCTGGCTGTGAAATGCAATGGCCTCCACTGACTTCCAAAACAGTTGCCAATTTGATAATAATGATCAAAATGTATTGATTTTCTTTAGCTGTCGGCAAGATGAAAGAAACATTTTTTTTCTGTTTCTTCTTTTTATGTGGACTGTAAGAGTAGAAAAATCATATTGCCCTAATTTTCTAAGTGTATAGAAAATTGTCATAGCTCCAACTCTATAAAAAAAGTAATCTAATTCAAGATGGTCCACTTGAAATTATGTACCAATGTAAAAATGGCAAATATTTGATTTGTGAACCACTTTATGTTGCAATATGAAATTGGTTTGTGTGTGATATAAGTGAAAAACTTCTTTGTTTGGTCTTACTAATGATCGTCATTACACGTACACGTTTTGGTTGTTTTTACTTTTGATTAATTGGAATGAAATGAAAAAAGTTCGAAATGAATACGTCAAATTTCATATATCTGTCAATGTATAATTTATATCCTACATACTATACCTATCCTATTCAAGCAACATGCTCATCGATGTTGATATCAGACACATCTTTTCCAATTGGATTACGGGAATTGGTACATCATCGTCATCATCAGCAGTTTCAACATTGCCATCGACCTCCTAAACACAATCGTCATCATCACTATCATCATCTTCAGCAACATCATCATCACCACCACCACCTTCATCATCATCATCATCATCATCATCATCATCATCATCATCATCACCATCATCACCATCATCACCACCACCTTCATCATCATCATCACCATCATGATCATCATCTTCATCATCAACATCATCATCATCATCATCATCATCATCATCACCATCATCACCACCACCTTCATCATCACCATCACCATCATCATCATCATCATCATCACCATCACCACCACCACCTTCATCATCATCATCATCATCATCATCATCATCATCATCATAATCAACATCATCATCATCGTCATCATCATCATCATCATCATCACCACCGCCATCACCATCATCATGATAACATCATCATTGACATCACCATCACCAATATTACCAGTACCATAATTATTATCATTATTATAATTATACAATCCACACTGTGAAAAATCCCTTACTTCCATTTTTTTAGTTCATCAGGAATATATAGATGAAAAGATGGAACAAGGAAAACGTACTATTTATATTCTTGACCATCACAAACATTCTTTCATAATTTCATCATTATGCAATGGGGTGTATGCATCATAAGAATACATAATTGAGAAAATCGCTTCATTTTATTTTTCTAGTTCATCAGGAATACGAAAAATAAGTTTATATTGATGACTGTCACAAATATTCCCATTTTCATTATTCATTTCTTCATTATGCCTGTATTTTGAGAATATACAACTGTAAAAATTACCTTAATTTTATATCACTGTCAATTTTATTCCAATGATCCATCATTTCTTCCTTATCCATGCACACAAGGGAATGATATGCCCTTTCCCTGTGCATCGTGGGAATAAGAGTTATTAGAAAATATGTACAACTGAGAAAAATTACCTTAATTTCATATTACTGTCAATTCCATTCCAATAATCCATCATTTCTTCCTTGCTCATGCACACAGGGGGATGATATGTCCTTTCCCTATGCATCGTGGGAATTAGAGTTATTAGAAAATATGTACAACTGAGAAAAATTACCTTAATTTTATATCACTGTCACAAATACCTTCCCATCATCCATCATTTTTCCATGCACACAGAGGGATACGTTGCCCTTTCCCTGTGCATCGTGGGAATAGATAGTTATTAGAAAATGAGGAAAGATTGATGAGATGAAATGGGAATAAATCAAGATGCAATAAAGAGCAGTCCATCTCGTGAAAAAGAGGATCGTTCCCATGTCATTAAGAAATTTATAATACTGCTGAAATAAGAATCCAAGTTCCACTATTCAGGGGTAGAAGGTGTAAACATTTTTTTCACACCATTTGAAAAAATAAATTGTAAAATAGATTGATTGGATTGGATTTGTGAGGTGCAAGGCCTACATGCTGAATGAAGTAGGGGTACACTGATAGCTCTGCAGACCGTGAGTGTGGGCAGGGCAGTTAGACTGTATTTTTACAAGCTTGGTCCCTCAATGTTACAGCCCTGTATGGAGAGGGATCTGGCGCTGGTGAATGACATGGCTCTTGCATGTGCCAGACATTGGAAAGGGTTGTGTCACAACACAAAATGATGATGATTTTATTCCGCTAAGAATTAGACAACTTCACTTCCTGAAATTATTTCATTGGTGTTATACTGAGGATATTTGATAATTGAATTGTATATGATATATTTTTTATGAAAACATCTCCAAATTTGATTAAATTCTGGGTAAAATTCCTTTGTACCCATTTAGATTGTGGGCTGGGCAACAGCTGAGCAGTGTTAGCTTGGTTTTGCTCTGTCCCTTTTTGTTGAACACCTAACAAGGTAGCAGCAACTCCCCCTTTCAATGCCTTTTTGGTTTGACGCAACTGATTGAGCCAACAAACCATTGTCGATTCGGACATGTTTATGTTGAAATTATAATCCAATGGTCATGAATCTGGTACAAGGTGTGAATTCTTTTTCTGACATTTGTAAAAACACATTATCTAAAAGATTTCTTGTATAGAGAGAAATATTTGAAATCCATACTTTTCATAAATATTTGATTTGGTTTTCTTTTTATTTTCCTCTGCAGATTTCTGGGAAGTGACTGTTGGAACTTAAGGTCATAGAGAGCTTGTGTTCCTTCATTCCATTTGCATTTAGTGGTAAGATAATCACTGCTTTTTCTTTCCAATATTTAATTTGACTTATTTCTACGATGAGTATTAATTCATTGTTTATTCATTGATATGCATGGGAGGGATTATTTGATGAATAACCTGAGAAATTGGAACTGGAGAACTGAATTTTCAATTTATTTCTGATAAATAGGTTTTAATATGAGAAAGAAGTAACCGAAGTTTCTTTCATTAATTAATGAAAAAGACTCATAGCAAAAGCTACTGATTAGAGCATAAAATATGGATTATTGGATTTTAATCTTATTGCTTATAACACCTGTATTGATTTGCTTCAATTATACTGCCTTAGCTCAAAAATGCTATGATACATGACACTGAAAGTATGCCCAAACCTTGCATTTTGGTTTCTAGTGATTTGAAACACATAATTTCCAGATTTCTGGACCATCAGACACTGTAAAAGACATCACTGAAATGTGTCACTGTCTCTTTATAGTCTAAATCTTGTTAAAATGGGATGTTTGCAAGTTAGTTGCCATGTTTGGTTCTTGCAAAGCCCCTCTCCGTGGAGATTTTATCGGTTTTGGGATGTTTGCAAGTTTGTCGCCATGTTGGGTTCTTGCAAAGCCCCTCCCCGTGGAGATTTGATTGGTTTAAGGATGTTTGCGAGTTTGTTGCCATGTTTGGTTCTTGCAAAGCCCCTTCCCGTGGAGATTTGATTGGATTTAAGCACCGTGTTACCCGATCAGGCCAGACTTTAGAAAGCATATATCTGACTATCATGACCTTTCCACCTTCGCGGAAAGTTCTCATCGGCATTCACCTTCCCTTGCGTCTGGCTGCGTTCAACTCGAAACTTCATCCTCATCCGCAACAGCCCGTACAATACTGGTGTTGGGATGAAATTACAGGTCGCATTCTACGTCATTACATGAAAACGATAAAAAATTGGGATTTGTAGATGGCTTCTCGCGATATTCATTTCCTCTGAGTTTCTGGTCTTTCTCGCCGGCTGGTGACTTGTGTTCCTGTCCTCCTATTCTGTTTCCTGAGATGGATGTTAGTTGATCTGCTTTTCGGTTTTTGTAGAATGTTCAAATTGGAAGCTACCCTCAAATCATGTGCTCTACTTTCTGAAATAATGAGTTAATTTTTGTGAGTGAAATTTTCACTTGGGAGAGAATCTGAAGTGAGCAACATTTGAGAGTGAAATTAGAATTGATGTTTCAATTTTTCACTTTTTTAGAGGGATCTACTTGGGAGGAACTCTATAGAGAGTGAAATTGGGAAAATGTTTGCTGCAAACTCCTTACGATTTTCACTCAACGTTTACTATTTTATAAAATTTACTCCCGAAGAATGAACATTTTCACTCAAGTTCCGTCCCGAAATGTGATCGTCATCCATCACAACACTGGTGCTGGGATGAAATTACAAGTTGCATTCTACGTCTTTTCATGAAAATGATCAAAGATAGGATTAAGAGGTGGATTCATGAGATATTCATTTCCTCAGAGTTTGCTGGTCTACCCGCCGGCTGCTGATTTGTATTCCCCTACCCTTATTCCGTTTCCTACGATAGATGTTAATTGTTCTGCTTTCGGTTTAGTAGAATGTTCAAATTCCTAGCTACCCTCAAATCATGTGCCAATTTCACTTTTTAAAGAATAGATATCTGAAGTGACTAAAATTTTAGAGTGATTTTTGTCAGGTTTTCAGAGTGATATCTATAATCACTCAAAGCTCTATGAGTGATCAACGAAGTAACTCTAAAGAGAGTAAAATTGGCAAATTTCTTATGCAAAGTCATTGTAATTTTCACTGAAATTTACTCCTTTATCAAATAAAAGAGTTATTTCATGAAGAGTGAACATTCTTACTTTCTATTTTTAGAGAGCATTGTTACTATATAAAAGAAGAATTCTCATAAGGAATGTTTAAGATACGAGCTTCTCGGAACAAATCATGATAATGACTCACAACATTTATTACATGTATATAAATGTATTTGTTCAACTTTCTATCTGCCATGAAGTTGCATACGGAATATTCTATTCTTACATGAAAATTGCTCAAAATAAGATTATGAGATACATTTTAAGGTATAACTCCTGTTATCCTTTCCAATTTTCCTGTTTCTACCTTTTATTCCTTAAACCCCCTCAGCTGGTGCTATTATGTTTCAGTAATATTAAAATGCAGCTTCAAATCCTGAGCTGGTATTCGGTATTGTTCATGGACTTTGCCCAAAACAAGATTATGAAATACATTTTTTAAGGTATAAATCCGTCCTTCTTTTCCGACCTGCCTACATCTTCTCCGTATTCCTTAAATCCCAAAGCTGGTGGTATTTTCTCACAATGTACAATGCATTTTTAAATTTCTATCTGCTTTTTTGTGATATTCCATAATTTTCCCTGACAGTTGCTCAAAAGGGGGATTTTTAGATGAATTCTTTAGGTATTGATTTCTCACTGCTAAACCGCCTACCAGCTGCTTGGGATATTACCCTCTAACCTGCTTCCCTTGTAGAAAAGATACAAGAGAATGGCTTTCAGCAATGTTACGTTGCATTTTCGTCGTATTTCTGGTATTCCCAAAAGAGCCTTATCTTAATCACCTGCTCCAAGGGTTCGGATTTCTTGCGTCAGAATGTGAAACGCTTGTTCATCTTTATCTCATATTTCATCTTTCTTTCTCTGTCTTTATCTCTGTCCCTCTCTTTCTCTTTCTCTTTTCCTCGCTTTCTCTTTCTCTTTCTCCTTCCCACTCTTTTTCATTCTAGCTTGAATTTGCTCTCTCCTGTCTTTCTCTTATTTTTTCTCCCCCCTCTCTCTCTCTCTCCCCCCCTCTCTCTCTCTCTCTCTCTCCTTCCCTTCCTCTCCCTTCCTCTCCCATCAATATCTTCCCTCTTCATTACTTAATATAGGCCCTCTATCTTCCCCTCCCTCTCTTTCACTCTCTCTCCCCCTCTCTCTTTCCTGTCCCATTCCTTCCCCCATGTTCTTCCCCCATCTCTTGCCCTCTCTTCTTCACTCTGCTCTCCTCCTTTATGTCTCTCCTCTCCACCTCTCTTACATCTCGCATTTATCTCCCTTTCTTCCCCCTTTCCTCTCCCTTCCCCCCATTTTCTTTCCTCATACCTTTCTCTAAAGCTCCATCTATTCTCTCCTCACCCCCTCTCTGTTTCCCTCTCTCTCCTTATCCTCGCTCTCCTTCCTCCCTCTTATTCCTCCCCCTCCTTCCTTCCTCTCCTTCCTCTCCTTCCTCTCCTTCCCCCCCTCCTTCCTCCTTCTCCTTCCTCCCTCTCGTTCCTTCCTCTCCTTCCTCTCCTTCCTCCCCTTCCTCCCCTTCCTCCCTCTCCTTCCTCCCTCTCCTTCCACTCTCTCCCCTCTCTCTCTCTATTCCCCATCTTTTTCATCTCCCTCTATCTCTCTGGGGTCATTCTCAAATTCCAAGCAACCCAGGGCTAAGCTGGAAGATAGCAATATATTATTGTAATGATTTCATGATTGGGCATTCTCCAGACGATTTCCATGGAAATGTATGAGTCAGAAACGCATCATGAGATTAAAGCTGCCAATTCTTTGTTAAGCGCTGTAGCGTATCAGAGAGTATGACAAGATGACCAATTAGACCAGTTATTTTTTACAAATTTGCTAATTTGTTAAACTGGATGATGGCCATGTTATAGAAATGGTTTCAACATTAGGCATTCATCAAGCCGTTTCCATGGAATACTGTGAGTCAGAATTACCTCTTGAAATTTAGGCTGCCGCTGTCAGTTTACAAAAAAAGATCATGCATGTTTCTTGCTAACAAACTTAGTAACAGGGTATTCCTTTTACCAGTTAGTAACAATAGAAGTATGATACCTGGAATTCAATTTGCATGCATGGCTTGTTGCTATGTTAGTCAGAGAAGGCCACTTTCTTATATCTACGGTACCATATTCACATCTACTAAAGATCATTGCATAAAGAGATAGGAAGAAATGTCTTCCCTTTTCTAATTAGCTCAGTTTGAGAGATGACTAGAAACAAAGTTAGCTTGAGATTTTTATGGCAAACAAATCTATGCAGTTGAGCCCATTATTTTGTAGTATAACTGGGATTGGAAAAAAATATTTTGGCCGCTCAAGTCATAGTAATGGCTTGAACAGGAATTTATTATTTTTGTCATATTTAATTTCAACATTAATGTCAAATTTCCTCAGCAGTGTAAGCCATTGTTTGATGGTTTGATTTCTAGGGATTTTTGTCCCTGAAAATGGTTGGCTTTCGTCATTACACACAAAAGCTCTCAATGTTAGTTTTCTTGAAAGCCAAGTCACATGCATACATCCACTCTCCTCAAGAAAACTTTTAACACTTACAAAAAGAACATCTAGCAAAGTGCAAACTTTCTTTCCAACCCTGCCCTTTGCTTAAAAAAACCCTCAGCCGTGCATCGTCTTAGCGCGAGTTATTGTTCTTCGCGAGCAGACGAGAGATTTTTGGTCATGCTTTATGCATGCTGCCCCCAAGCCTTATGTCAACATCTCTGAAATCTACAATTCAAGCATGCACTCCATTAAAGCACTAAGATACTTGAATGTACTTTTCATGTTAAATCCCAGGGATACTTGAATGTACAAGCGCATGTTGCACCGTGGAAATTTCATGCTGTAGATTTAGGTATTTTTATATTTAAAGGCAAAGAATAATGCAGATAGCAGACCTGCCAACCAAACATTGCCTCTTTTCTCGTTTTCTGCTTCTTAAGAGAGTACTGAAATCTTTAGATATCTAAACCTGGCACCATGTTTTGAGCTTTATGTGTACCATTTAAATGCATTGCACCGGTCTCCATAGAAAACATAAATTTGTTCTATGGATTGTCTATTCATGATACTTATTTTCTAGAATAAATCCTTTTGGTGCAGGGGTGACACACCTTGTTTTCATATTGAAAATGTTTGAGCCTTATGTTATAGAGCCGATTTTGTGCTTCATTCGATGAGAAAGCTTGTATTATGCTCTTTTCTCGATTTTATAAATACTTTGAGTGTCCAAGACCTTGATCAAAGCTTTCCTATGTGTTTGAATGCTTCAGAGAGACACTATTACACTTTCTTTTGAAATCGGATCATAAGCCAGTCATATGACGTGTGCTATGGGCCTTGCAAGGAGATCAAAACATATGTTGGGTAAAGACATGCCATGAATGTTGCGTTAAGATGTGCCATAAATGTCACTGTTCGCATCTTTCGTAACTTATGAATGACAGATAGCCCTGAAGCACTAACACTTTCGACTGTTTGCTCTTCTCGTCATCTCAAATTTTTGCTGTAGTTTTGAATAATGTGGCAGAAAGTGCATTATTGTTTGAAAGCCTTTCGGGCATCCACTCTAGCTCCGTGCTTAATGATGTGAGAGTTGCATTCCGTCATGTATACTTAAAGGTGATCCGTTGTGATTGGAAAGTGAAAGTTTTTCTGCGCTGTCAAACAGAAATTCATGAACATATGTTTTGAACGTAAGAGTTACTCGTGTATATTTCTGTATAATCAAACAACTCACCAAGACCTTTCTTTACAATGATAGTGATGTTGCGGTAGCAGAAGTGGTAGTAGTAGTATTAATAGTAGTAGTAGTAGTAGTAGGAGTAGTAGTATTAGAAGAAGTAGTAATAGTAGAAGTAGTAGTAGTGGTAGTAGTAGTAGTGGTAGTAGTAGTAGTAGTGGTAGTAGTAGTAGTACTCCTATGAATAGAAGTAGAAGTAGTAGTAGTAGTAGTAGCAGTAGTAGTTGTAGTCATAATGGTAGTGGTAGTGGTAGTGGTTGTAGTAGGACTAGTAGTAGTAGTAGTGATAATAGTAGTAGTGGTAACAGTAGTAGTACAGTAGTAGTAGTTGTAATATTAGTAGTAGGAATAGTGATGATGATGATAATGATCTTAAATACTGTAAAAATGAATAATATCGCACAAAGTGCATTATTATTTGAAAAGCTTCAGGGCATTCACTCTAGCTCTGTGCTTAATGATGTGAGAGGTGCAATCCGTTATGTATACCTAAATGTGATCTGTGAGTAGGGAAGTTTAAGTTTTTCTGCGCTGTCAAACAGAAATTTATGACCATATGTTTTTAACATAAGAGTTACTGGTGTATATTCCTGTATAGATAAACAAATCACCATGACATTTCATTGCAAAGATAGTGATGTTGCAGTACTTAGCAGAAGTAGTAGTAGCAGTAGTAGCAGTAGTAGTAGAAGAAGTAGTAATAGTACAAGTAAAAGTATTAGTAACAGTAGTAGTATAGTAGTAGTATTAGTTGTAATAGTAGTAGTGCAGTAGTAGTAGTTGTAATTATAGAAGTACAGTAGTTGTATTTGTAATAGTAGTAGTAGTAGGAGAAGTGATGATGATAATGATGATGATGAGGATGATGATGATAATGAAGAGAATGAGGACGAGGATGATAAGGATGATGACAATGATGATAATGATCTCAAATACTGTAAAAATGAATGATATTTGAAAAGTGCATATTGTTTTAAAGCCTTTCGGGCATTCACTATTGCTCCATGCTTCATGATGCGAGAGCTACAATCCGTTATGTATGCCTGAAGGTATTCTGTCATAAGAATATGAAAGTGTTTTTGCCATAAGCAGAAACTATATATTTTTTGACAAGGTTGTGCTTAACCTTCTCCATACAAAGTGATTAACCCTTCTTGACAATACTAATTATGACAGTAGATAAACTAGTAGTTACAGTAATGATGATGATGACGATGATGATGATGATGATGGAGATGATGATAATGATGATGATGATTATGATGATAATTATTATGATGATGATTATGGTGATGATGATGATGATGGTGGTGATGGTGATCATGATGATGATGATCATACTAAACCAACCAATGATGGTGGTCCCTTACAGGTACCCAAAAAGTGCCAAATAATAAAAACTTATTGCAAGGAAATATTACACAGTTTTTATATGTCAGATATCTTTTCATAATGATGTGATGCGGGGAATAAGTTTACTTCTAACATTAGATTAGCAGTTTTAGACATTGGGAAGACATTTTCAACACTTTACAGTATTTTTCTATGTGAAAAGTAGCTGAACAACAAATCTTTTGTGTAGTAATTATGCCAAAATGTATAGCTAATTGTGATACCAGGAAAATTTGTCCATGTGATGCCAAAATGTATGGACATTAGCAATCTTCTAGAACAAATAAGAATTGTTCATCCATTTATTTGGGTGAGGTTTATTATTGTTAACATAGTATACATCATGAAAACGAGATGCCAGCATTTTGTTTGGAAGTGAGGGACATCTCTGTTTCTCCTCATATGTAGTAAGCGGTATGGAATTGATTCCCTTTCAAGTGCTTATGGCCGCCACTTTTGAATGCATGAATGTTCAATTTGCGGTGATGGTGTTTTGTTAACTTTCACCTTTCAGCCTCATTCAGAAATGGATGAAAGTGGTTTCGTGTTAATGTACAATTCATGAGGGAGCAAACTTTCACTTGAGCATGAAGATGGTGCAACCATATGAAAAATGGATAGGGTTAAAGAAGACATGGGGAAATAGATAGAAGGACAAAAAATAAAGAAGGAAAAAGGAATAAAATGTTAAATTTGCGGTGGCGGTGACCATGTTTTGCTAGCTTTCACATTTCCCCCATTCAGAAATGAATGAAAGTGGTTCCATGTTAATGTACAATTCATGATGGAGCAAACTTTCACTTGAACATTAATGCATGGTTAGTATTGATGTAACCACATGCAATGTAGATTGAGCTTGAGAAGAAGAGAGGTGAAGAAAAGCAGGAAAGAAGAAAAGAAATGTTCAATTTGAGGTGGTGTGATTGTGTTGTCGTAACATATGGCATACCACCTATTAGGAAATTTATGAGGTCGCAAACTTTCACTTGAACATTTACGCATGTTAGGTCATCATGCAGCTGTATGATAAGTGGACAGGTTTAAAGCAGAGGAAGATGGGTGGAGGAAAATATTAAAGAAGAAAAGAATAAAATGTTAAATTTGCGGTGGTGATGATGGTGTTTTGTTAACTTTCACCTTTCAGCCTCATTCAGAAATGGATGAAAGTGGTTCGTGTTAATGTACAATTCATGAGGAGAGCAAGCTTTCACTTGAGCGTGAAGATGGTGCAACCATATGAAAAATGGATAGGGTTAAAGGAGATATAGAGGAATGGATAGAAGGACAAACAAAAGAAAAAAGGAAAAAGGAATAAAATGTTGAATTTGCGGTGGCGGTGATGGTGTTTTGTTAACTTTCATCTTTTCCCATTGAGAAATGAATGAAAGTTGGTCGTGTTAATGTACAATCCATGAGGACAGCAAGCTTTCACTGGAACATCAATGCATGTTTAGTTATGGTGCAACCGAATGAAAAATGGATAGGGTTAAAGGAGACATAAAGTAATGGATAGAAGGACAAAAAAAGAAAAAAAAAACGAAACAGGAATAAAATGTTGAATTTGCGGTGGCGGTGATGGTGTTTTGTTAACTTTCACCTTTTCCCATTGAGAAATGGATGAAAGTGGTTCCGTGTTAATGAACAATTCATGAGGGAGCAAACTTTCACTTGAGTATTAATGCATGTTTAGTAATAATGCAACCCCATGGAAAGTGGATTGGGCTTGAGAAATTGAGATATGAAGAAAAGAACTTACGAAGAAAAGGAATGTTCAATTTGTGGTGGCAGTGATAGTGTTGTGCTAACTTACACCTTTCCCTCATTCTTAGGAGAGCAAACTTTCACTTGAACATTAATGCATGTTTAGTATGTGATGCAGCCCCATGGAAAGTGGATTGGGCTTGAGAAATTGAGATATGAAGAAAAGAACTTACGAAGAAAAGGAATGTTCAATTTGTGGTGGCAGTGATAGTGTTGTGCTAACTTACACCTTTCCCTCATTCTTAGGAGAGCAAACTTTCACTTGAACATAGATGCATGTTTAGTAATGATGCAACCACAGAGAAAGTGGTTGGGCTAAAAAGAATTGAGAGCTAAAGAAAGGGACGAAAGAAGAAAAGAAATATTCAAATGGCAGTGGCTGTGATGGGGTTGTGCTAACTTTTTCCCTAGATTATTGAGAAATGGATGAAAGTGGTTCAGTGGAATTGATTCCCTTTCAAGTGCTTATGGCCGCCACTTTTGAATGCATGAATGTTCAATTTGCGGTGATGGTGTTTTGTTAACTTTCACCTTTCAGCCTCATTCAGAAATGGATGAAAGTGGTTCGTGTTAATGTACAATTCATGAGGAGAGCAAACTTTTACTTGAGCATGAAGATGGTGCAACCATATGAAAAATGGATAGGGTTAAAGGAGACATAAAGTAATGGATAGAAGGACAAAAAAGAAAAAAACGAAACAGGAATAAAATGTTGAATTTGCGGTGGCGGTGATGGTGTTTTGTTAACTTTCACCTTTTCCCATTGAGAAATGAATGAAAGGGGTTCCGTGTTAATGTACAATTCATGAGGGTGCAAACTTTTACTTGAGCATGAATGTGGTGTAACCATATGAAAAATGGATAGGGTTAAAGGAGACATGGAGGAATGGATAGTAGGACAAAAAAGAAAAGAAGGAAAAAGGAATAAAATGTTGAATTTGCAGTGGCGGTGATGGTGTTTTGCTTACTTTCACCTTGCAGCCTCATTGATAAATGAATGAAAGTGGTTCCGTGTTAATGTGCAATTCATGAGGGACCAAACAGTCACTGGAACATTAATGCATGTTTAGTAATGATGCAATGACATGGAAAGTGACTTGGGTTTGAGAATTAGCGAGGTGAAGAAAAGGAAGAAAGAAGGAAAGGATGAAAAAAAGAAAAGACAGAAATGGCTCAATTTGCAGTGATAGTGACGTGTTACGTTAACTTTCTCCTTGCATGCTCCCATTGAGAACTGGATGAAAGTGGGTCTGTGTTAATATACAATTCATGAGGTTGCAAACTTTCACTTGAACATTAATGCATGTTTTGTAATGATGCAACTACATGGAAAGTGGATCGCGCTTGAGAAATTGAGAGATGAAGAGAACAACAAAAGAAGAAAAGAAATGTTCAATTTGCGGTGGCGGTGATAGTGTTGTACTAACTTACACCTTTCCTTCATTCTTAGGGGAGCAAACTTTCACTTGAACATAGATGCGTGTTTAGTAATGACGCAAGCGGATGGAAAGTGGATAGGGTTAAAGGAGCTTTAGAGCAAAAGAAGAAAAGAAATGTTCAATTTGCTGTGGTGGTCATAGTGTACTGCTAACTTTAACCCTAGATTGTTGAGAAATAGATGAAAGTGGTTCAGTGGAATGGATTCCCTTTCAAGTGCTTATAACCGCCACTATTGAATGCATGAATGTTCAAAATCGCGGCGATGGTGTTTTGTTAACTTTCACCTTTTCCTATTGAGAAATGGATGAAAGTGGTTCGTGTTAATGTACAATTCATGAGGAGAGCAAACTTTCACATGAACATTAATGCATGTTTAGTAATGATGCAACCACATGGAAAATGGATTGAGCTTGAGAAGTAGAGAGATGAAGAAAAGAATGTTAAAAGAAAAGGAATGTTCAATTTGTGGTGGCCGTGATAGCGTTGTGCTAACTTTCACCGTACCCCCATCCATAGGGCAGGAAACTTTCACTTGAACATAGATGCATGTTTAGTAATGACGCAAGCGGATGGAAAGTGGATAGGGTTAAAGGAGCAGTAGAGAGAAGAATGGAGGAATGGAGAAAGGAAGGAAATATTCAATTTGCTGTGGTGGTCATAGTGTATTGCTAACTTTAACCTGATCTCTATCGATAAATGGATAAAAGTCATTCCATGTTAATGTACAATCCATGATTGAGCCACTTATCACTAAAACATTAATGCATGTTAAGTAAAGATTGAAAACTTCAATGAACTTTCGTCCTCTGAACATTAATCACCAGGCTGGCCCTTCCTTGAGATTTGTGTCCAAGTGAATGAGAATTCCTCCAATACTCTTTTGATTACAATCAGCCCATTATTTGCCGATACTTCTTAGCTTTAAGATAGATCGAGAGAAAAAGAGAGAAAGAGTGAGAGAAAGAATCAGAGTGGTTACGAGATCTAATTCTGATGTGAACTTTTTTTCACCCCAAGTGTGAAATCATAATGTTATATCAGCTTTAGAATATAGCTTTGTGATTGACAGTAAATATGTGCATAAGAAAATTGGAGTCGTGAACTGACTGGGATAAGCTGTAGGAGGGATGGGAATGGAAAGAATGTTTGTATGTGTTTGTGTGTGTGTATTTATGTGTGTGTATGTGTGTGTGTCATGTGTGCCATTCAGTTTGGGGGTTGTGTGAGAGAAAGGGAGAGGAAAGAGATAAAGATAAAGTTGGAGAAAGTACTGCATGAGCTAAAATTTTTGCTGGAGTTTATATGTGCTGAATTTTTTACTTATTAGAATAAGCATAGACCTTTGGACAATTATTCTCAATACCTGGACATACCATTGCTAATGGGTGAAAAGGTCTGAAATTCAGATAATTCACTATAAAATATATGTACACCCAAATATCAGCTTCTTTATGCAAGAGAGTGGGAGAGATGAAGAGGGAGGAGTGGGGGTATTTTTTGTTGGGGGGAGGGGAGGGATGTTGGACAGTTTGGCAAAAATTGGAGAGAGGAAATAGAGAATGAGAGAGGGAAAATCAGTATTAAAAAAAAATGCAAAGCAATTTAAAATTACCCCCCCTCCCATCTCAAACGCTCCCCAATTTCAATCTCGAAGTTAAAATTTGACATCTTACCAGACCTGTTTGTTCCCGAAGCTGTTATTAAGGTACCTACCGCATCTCTCCGTTGACACGGTATCGCATGACAGCCATCGATTCATTCATCTTCAGAACCTTTTCTTCTCGTCTCCACAAAAGTCACGTTCCCGGTTTCATCTCGCTCTCTTTCATAGTATCGTTTTGTCTCGTTCCCAAGGGGGGCTTTTCAAGAAATTGTTGCAAATATGATATCACATTGAAACATATACTTCACATTTGATATGCATTTCCATTGGATGGGCTACAAACTTATCTTTATAACTTCAAGCAAGATGCCCCTGTCTCTAATGTTCTCTGAAGAGTTGAAGACTTCTTTTGTATTAGCATTTTGTCTCATTTTAGGTCTAGATAAAGAATTTTTTGGATGCCCAAGAATGTCTCTTTCAAAAGATAGCGTCAGCCGGTAGGAAATACTTGTATTTAAAAAAATAATTTGGAGCAAATTTTATGTAGAAAATAAGACTTGGAATAGAGTAAAAAGCCCTAAAACATTTGAAAATGAGTTTTCAGGTTTTATTTCACATATTGATTATAATTTTTACTGAAAGTGACTTTTATTATATTTCTCATGTTTTTTCACAGATTTATTGTGATTTTCTGTTATTTGGGTGAAAAGCATTTTCAGTGGATTGGTCTGTTGGGGGCAACCAATTTTTTTGGTTGTTGTAAGGACAACGGGTAGGGGGGAGGGCTTTACAAGAAACAATCGCAAATAACATTACATTGAAATATGTATCGCTTGATAAATACTTGAATGGAACAACCTTGTCCATATGAGTTTTTTTTAAAGCAAAATGCCCCTGTCTTGAAAATCCTGATAAGAGCTTTTTTGTCATCGCTCCTTGTGGAAATGTTATCCTTACAATTACTCCCTATTATACAGGATATTTACAAAAAATCGCTCCTTTGATATTCCCTTTCAAATGCTATTATATTCTATTGATGATTAGAAACATTAACAAATTTTGATAACATCATTCAAATATTTTCACACCGTCTAAACTCTCTGCTTGCTGATAGTCAGAGAGAAAATCTAAATATAATCATAGTCTATTTACTTCCATAATCGCATGACCCTCTCTTATCTTGCTTTGTTCCTTGAACAATGCCCTAACCGATCAGAACACAAAAGACTAAAAAGTCCTTACCTAGAGACCCCCCCTGATACCCCATCCTTCGCCTGCCACCAACGTCAGTGGCTAATTTTGATAACATCATTCAAATATTTTCACACTCTCTGCTTCCCTACAGTGGAGAGAAAGTGTAAATATAATCATAGTCTACTTGTTTCCTCCCACAATTATTTTCAAATAATACTCTTTGTTTACAAACTGTTACTGTTGCTGAAATATAATATTTACTCTGGAAATGTGATACTTTTTTTCAAACAGCATAGGAATATTTATAATAATATACATCTACAAATATAGTCATGTAATATGTGTTGCTTGTGTGTAATATTTATCCAACACTATCATCAAATTATAATACTGTTTAAGGCTGAACGTTACTAATATTGCCTCTAGAAAAGCACTATATAAATTCAATTATTATTATTATTTTTAAAAATTATTATTCTACATAGTAAAAAGCCGAAGGTTGGTTTGTTAATCACAAATCGCTACAGATATAGCCATACAATATTGTTTATAATCATATTATAAAAATATCATGAGACCATAATACAGTGCTTTTTCAAGAAATGTGAAGAGTGGATAAGTGTGATATTGCCTTCAGAAAATGTGATATTATATTGCAAATGGCTTATGAAGTTGCATGATACATATCTACAATTACAACTAAACTATATGTTATACTTAGTGCCTAAATTTATGATAACCCCTTACCTGGACATATATTATCAAACCATATTGCCTGCTTACAAATATCAAATGCCATATGATTTATGTTGCATGAAAAAGTATTATTCCACATTGCAAAGAGCACATGGAGGTCGAGAATAAATTATATTCCCTCACAAATGCCACCGTGTAATTCCATATGATATCAAACAGCATAGCATCGAAGGACACAAAAATGAATGATTGAGAATTCACAGAAATCATAATGATTACAACAAGGTAAAATCTCCCCACTGATTGGAATATCCTGTTTTATGAATTATAAATTTCATCATGAAATTTGTAGAGTCCCTTTGAGTTTGTTTTATTGGAGAGTTGGATTGAATTACTCAGAATCTATTGCAAATACTGTAACTCTCCATGTTATAAGCCTACAGTTGTAATGAGAAAATTGCTTGCAAGAAAAGAGAGACTTGACATTTACTATGTCAGATTCCGATGCCAATATTTCCTAGTCTATTTAATCTCTGGCTATGCTGACTGCTGGGTGGATTTTATTTGGAATTTCAGTACTGTATGAGCTGATATTTTAGCACAGATGAGTTTTAGGGGATTCAGACTTCTCAGTATAGTAGTGGTATTTGAATTTCAAATTTTTTAAAAGGTCTTTATGGACAAGTTGATTGATAATCCAATGTATGAATTTTTAAAGTGAATTCACATGATCACTGCTTTGGTATTGCCCTTTTTTTTTTTTTACATCAGTCGCATGACAATTTGAAGCGGCCATTTTAGGAGTAAATTAAATATGAAATATAGTATATAAGAATTGAATTGTTTTGTGTGTTTTGAAGGACAAAACAGATACCTATGAATCATGCAATGGATACTCACAGGCTGATAAACATAGGTCTATTGTCTTCCAATGTCATCCAGTGTGATGCATTAATTACACCATTAGAAATCCTAGCTACTCATTGTCAAATTGTTGTTGATAAATTTCTTTTGAAAAATCCCCGTTCCAACTCCATTTTGTAATTTAAGTGATTAGTGAAGTCCATTACTGACATACCAAACTTTTGAAAAATTGAATATAATATAATTTATGATATGAATAACAAGATAGGCTGAACTGACTGTGTTCCCATTCGAGAAAACAAAACAAAAAAGTCATTTACTTGAGAGGTTATGAATTTAGATTTTCATCATAATTCTTCTCATCACTATTTTAGAATATTTGCAGCTCATTTATATAGAATCCACTCATTTGACCATTCCCAATTCACATACAGCCTTTGAGTGCATATATCAGAGATAGAACGCTTCTTCAGCATAATTACTCGCCTACACTGTTCGCCCATGTGCTACACCTATCACATCGTGCTCTTCTATTTTTGTCTAGTCTACGAGCTCACACCCAATTGAGGTATTATTATTTGGTGCTAACTGCTACTAGCAGTTACCATAAAGAGTGTATCTCGACCGGAAGGGGAGCACAACAATAAGCTTGCAAAAATTTGCTAATTTTCTGAGTTGATGCAAATTTGATATAAACTTAAATGTAATTATCATTCATCCCCACATGAAAGCGTAGAGTAATATTCTCAAAGCATATGTTGCTGAATTATTTTTACTGTTTTGCAAAAATCTGAAGGGTTACTTCAATTATTCAACACCAATTCAAAAAAGGAAACCAATGCTAATGGTGTAAATTTTTAAATATTTTGGTGTTAAAACAATTAGATTACAATCCGCTATATTTAGCCCTTGTATTATTCTAATACTTTTCTAGTATTGCACATTGTAAAAACCAAGTTAATGTTAAATTTACATCCGGTTTTGTAGTGTGGTTCAAACTGTTAATCATACAAAGTTGCTAACTAAATATCTTTCAGTTTTGTCAAGAGTTAATAAATGTCACATTAGACATTTAACTATTCTATACTCTCATAGGGTCTGCAAACACAGACTAGCCATCATCGCCCACCTTCATACATTACTACACACAGCCGCACACTCACGCTGTGTATTCCTCCCTCCCCACGAATGAGCGAACGGTCATCCCCGAGCCACCGCATGCACGGGTGCGAAGCTACGTACGCGATCTCGTTCATCATCCCAACCCCCATGGAGAGCTAAGCCGGCGGTGGCTCCTGCATCGTCGATGAAGCAGTGATTCATACGTCGACCACCGACCGACCGACTGGAAATTATTAACGCTCCTCGTTCTCTCGTCCATCAACGCAACGTCGCCCCTTACCCCTGTTCGGGAGGGGAAGCACCTAGTCATATTCCATTTAAACTAATCTTTCCCCACCTCGCTACATCGAAGGGATACCCTTGGTTGCACGGGAGATATTATTTTACATGCTTCATCTCGTACTTGAATCTACATCTCTTGTTTGTATCCAGATCTCTTGTTTGTATCTATATAACTTGTGCTTGTATCCTCACATCGTACTTGTATCCACACTTTGGAATTTTGGAGAGGGGATAGCATATTTCCTTGGCAGAGATTTCCCCACTTGCGGATTTATTAAGGTACGGATCAGGGATTATCCATCGATAGGTCGCAAGTTGTTCATCGTATGTTTTAAAACCTGTTGCCTGGGTGATATCATATTTTTTTTGTGTATTTGTATGTGACGTGTGGATGTTATGTTTCAAGAATGGATCATATACGCTTTCAGAGTGAGATAAATCTTTTTTTTTTTCAAGCGTTATTCTTTAATTTGTCAGGAATGTGAGATTCCGACCTTATTGAATGTTCAAATATTGGACTTTTGTAGTTTGTTCTTTTTGACTTGTGGACAATGCCTTTCCTAAATGGATTGTGCTTTTAAAGCCGATAAATCAGTATGCTTTTTCGGATGATCATCAACACGGGAAATCTGAATTTTTGACCATCGTCAATTGTCAATCTTTTTGATGCCTAAAAAGTGATTTCCTTTATTTTCAAGTGCTTGTCATTTCCGGAAAGTGGATAATTTGACCACATTTGGATATTTCCGATCCTTCAATCGTGTGTGTGAGTTCATTTAGTTTTGATATGCTCTTTTCAAGTGCTAGTCTTTGCTGGAAAGTGAAGATTCTGGCTATATTGGATATGTTCAACCTTTTAAGTGCTTTTCGAGGGAGATAAGTAATTTTTTCCTTCTTTTCAAGAGCTCATAGCTCATAATTGGATGTTTTAACCTTCTTAGGTATTCTTGAAAATGCTCGCAGAATGAAGGAAACCTTTTTTCAAGTGATATTTATTGTGGAAAATATGAGATTCTTACTTTGATTTGTAAAAATCCTTCATCAATTTATTCTTATACGGAGAAAGTTTTGGAAGCATTGCAGTAGAATTTCCTGAAAGATGCCTCTGTTTTACTAAGTCACTGCGAAAGCAATATGCCTTCGTATATGACTTGATGGATGGATTGTTCAGCCATGCATTAGAAAATTTATGGAAATTATAAGATTACCCCTTATATTGATGATGCAAAGTTGTCTTGAAGTTCAATTGTTTTATTTGCAAAAATTGACATTATTTTGAGTACATATATTTTGAATCTTCTCCATGATAATATACAAAATGGTGATTTACATTTTGAGGGGGCCCTTTTTCTAAGGTTAAAAGCTCATTAAATCTGGGCGATAAAAACGGAATCGTTGCATCAAAAGTCTAATGTACCCAAACATCTATTTAAGTGGCCGCAATTACTGAAAACGTGGAACTATTAAATACTGAGAGTTATAAACATTTTTGAGAGATGTGCAATCGATATTCCATTAGAGAGTATTTGACGACGTGATTGCATTGAATTTTCAGAGAGAACAGAAAAAGAGTTTTATTGTGAATGCAGTGCAGCCGAAGGTAATTACAAAGAGCAATTTACATGAATATAAAGAAGTCTTTGATGATGCATTCAATATTCTGATGATGATGTTTGGCAACTGCTCAGCACATCGAATGTGAGATGTGTATTTGTTATGTACATATTACATGTTCATTTGTGAAATTAAATTGTCAATAATCATAACAATTACAATAACAATAATAATAACAGCAACAAAGAATATAGAAACAATAGATGCAATTTGGACTATTCAAGACATTTTACATTATTACCCTGGATTCAGTCATGCCAAACACCCATTCACCTTACCTGGGTCGAGTGCAGCACAATATGGATGAGTTTCTTGCTGAAGGAAATAAACACTGTGGGTGGGATTTGAACCTACGACCCTCCGGTTGAAAGACGAGATTCAGAACCACTGCACCACGGTGCCTTCACAAAGATCCCAGTGCTATATTGAGAAAATTGTATTTTTCTAATCATTCTGTCTCACATTTCATTAATGGCGATCAACATCAGACCTCGGATGTTTGAATGACGATGCGTGTGTATCGTTGAAGGGTTTTTATGTTTGCTTCACAAAAAATCAGACGCTTGCAATATGTTTGCATTGAATGTCATTGATACCAGATTGCGACTCTCGTGAATTATAAAGTTGGAATTATTCTCGTCAATGTATTACTGTTGGACATTTTGAAGCGCGCTATGTAATCTAATCTTGGTAGCACTAGTTGACATTTATGAAATGTTGGGGCGTATCCAGGATTTTTCAGAGGGAGGGGGGGGGGGGGGGGGGGGG
>BQKZ01005744.1:28109-43283 GCA_036244855.1 Temnopleurus reevesii | reverse complement strand
GAGTCGGGATGAATCGTGTTGCTTCCGGGGTCCTATGTGACCGGGGCTTTAGTGTCCGGTCATATATGAGTCTGTCGTTGGTTTGGTACGGCCTAAATATGTGTCCGTTAGCTCTTGGTGCAAACACACTGCGAATAACAACCATAAAGCAGAAATGCCAACATAGAAATGAATACATAACTATAACAAAAAACTGAAAACATAAGTTAGGGCATATGATTTTGGTTTAAAAAATACATCCAAATGAGACTTTCTTATCTGCTTTTACCAATCCTTCTCTGAACATTAATAAAAGTGTCCAATGTTCTCAACACAATCTATTTTGAGCAAACATAGATGCAAATCGACGATTGTTAATGATTAATTGAGTATTGTTTTAAATTGTTGGATAAACGTTTCGTACATTAAAATAAACATAACATTTACGTTTACAATATATTTATTAATTCGATGTTTGGAATAGTGTACGGTACTTTTGATGTCAAAAGTTGTTGCTTGGAAAAAAGGGAAATTACACTTCTCAAAAGACATTCTTATTTATATAACCAAAACAGTAGTGATGGTATACCGGTAGGCATATAACTGGGGTCACGTCTTTAAAGCTGTTTGTAGAGTAACATCCGACTCTATGTACGACTGGTGACACTATATCAGGTACTAACTGAGCGGAACCAAGTGCACAAAAGGTCAGTCGTATGCAGAGCAGTGGGTATATACATCTACGATCAACTTTATGAAGCACAACCCTGGAAGGTGTTTCACCAAGATAAGAAAGACTTTACACACGACTATACGTTCGACTGGTATCAGTTCTTGCGCGTGTTAATGTGAACCATTACGCACAAGAAGGGGTACCAGTTGAACGTAAAGTCGTGCATAAAGTCTTTCTTATCTTGGTGGAACACCTCCCATCAGGTGCACAGAAAGTCACCAGTCGTATGCAGAGCAGTGGGTACATCTACGATCAACTTTATGAAGCACAACCCTGGACGGTGTTTCACCCAGATAAGAAAGACTTTACGCACGACTTTATGTTGGTGTCCCTTCTTGTGCGTATAATTCACAATACTGCACGCATTCAGCGCATGAAATGATACCAGTCGAACGTAAAGTTGTGCGTAACTTTAAGAACGACTTGGTGAAACACCTCCCAGGACGGTGTTTCGTTATGTTAAGAAACACTTTAAGAACGACCATAAGACTGACTGATACTAGTTCTTGGGCGTAATATTTGACAATCTGCTGATTATTCAGCATAAGAACTGATACAAGTTGTTCTTAAAGTCGTTTGTAGCGTGGTAAAATTCTGCCCTTGTTTGTTCTTCAGTTAGGGAATGTTGTGAGAAGATTCATTCAATTGCAAATCATTTGCAGATCATCCGCAATCAAATCAAATCGCCCCACTATTATTAAACCCAATGCTTACTCTTTTGTAAAAGTACTAATGTCAGATTATTGATCAATTTCATTTCCTGCAGACCCAATAAAGTATCTTTTAGCATTTTTCTCTTATGTGTCTATCGAATCTCATGATATTCAAGTAACACGAATAGTGACATTTTCGTGAATCATAAGAAGAGAAGGACTTTTGCTTTATATCCGTTAACTATCGGATTCTGTAATTAGGAATATTCGCGTCTATAGGACAAGGGGTTACATTATGCAGTAGAATGACAGGATAGCTTACACAAATATCTAACATTGTTGTTGATTTTTGTCTGAACATCTCAAATAGAAAATATGGTCTTGCCTCACTTCTAAAAAAAGATCGTTTTTAAGCGTTTGCATAATTATTGATATGAAAGTTAACAGCATCAAATATAAAATGCACTTTACAAAGAAAATGTGTTCTTGTAACTACCTGAATTCGTATACCAAATAGTCATGATATTTTTTCATGTTTCCATGCGGTAAAATTGTTTCTTCATCTGGACGGGATCCTTTTGATTTAGTCATAATAATTGTGCAGGCATGATCCCTTATGGCCCTTGTTCATACTACCATGTCAGAGGTTTTGAGCTTGTATTCTGGCCCCGATTAGAATCGCTGAGACGATAGCGATGATGATTACGCCTGGGATAGTATCTCCTTTGTGACTCTTGGTTGTTGATCGGTTGGAAATGATAATGGTTATGTTGAGTAACTGGCGTGAGTCTAATCACCGGTGCTCCCCTCTGCGCGCTGCCGTTCGTGTTGGGGGTGTCCGCGCCGCATTTCTGCAGGGCCTTCTTCATCGCCTTGCGAAAGTTCTCCGACATGATGGAATAAATGATAGGGTTAAGACAGGAATTGATGTAAGAAAGGCACAGAGAAGCTGCTTTGAGTTTAATCGTTCCTTCGTTGAACGGGAAATCGCCATAGCTCTGCCACATGAAGATGAGATGATGCGGGAACCAACATAATCCAAAGACAAAAACAACAACCGACACCATAATGGTAACTTTCCGCTTTGACTTGCCCATGTTCGACTCACGTGATCCTTTCAGAACGCGCAGTGTTCTCCACAGCGCGCGTAGGATCATCACGTACGCGCACGTAATGAAGAAGAGCGGAAACAGGTATCCCACCAAGAATATGAACGTTAGGTAAGTTTTCCGCGCTTTGTACGTCGGCCATATTGTTTTACAGAGTTTGGTACCGTAAAAATCTTCAACTTCGTTGTAGAAAAGATGGGGCGCTGCGCATGCGCACGATGCCACCCAAATTATTATCACGATGATCTTGGCATTCGAAATAGACCGATGTTGGATCATATTCAGAGGATAAACCACTGCGGAAAACCTGTCCAGTGACATGGCTACTAAGGTGAAAATACTCGCCAGCATTGACGCATGCACGAGGAACTCATAGAGCTTGCATATGATCACACCCAAATGCCAAGAATCCGCTGTAAAAATCACCACTGAAATAGGCACGCAGAACACGAGAAATAAGAAGTCGGCAAAACTCAGGTTGAGTATGAACACGCTCATGGTCTTATGAAGACCTTTGAGACGATTACGAGTGACCACGATCACCAAAGAGTTTCCCACGATCCCAATCAAGCAGATGAAGCCGGCGATGATGGCGAAAATTAGATTGAAGTTGTCCTTTGGAGGTGGGTCGCAAAACTCCGTGCAATTATAGTACATGCTGTAGTAGATACTCTCACTTTCAGACATTATTACTGAGTAGCTGCTAGCATTGGTGGAGAAATTACCCATCATAGTCGATCAAAGACCACGTCCGAAAATGGCAAGGTGCCTTAGGATGAGCAAAAGGATATCGATCAATCGCTCACATCATGATAACGCCAAATCTTGTACAGTTAGTTCCGTAGCGGAGTAAATCACGCGAGGCGTTAACATTGATTCAACTTGTTACAAGTACAGCATCTCTCCTCATTATCGACGATGATCATTAACACATTGAACGCTAACTCGTCTGATTATTACGCGTGTAATGAGGGTCTCGTCTAGTTTTGGCAGTCGGTGGGTTAAAGGCGGCTACCTGAGACGTGATTTCATGGCGCACCTGCTACCCAAACGCTCACGGTCAAGTGGCAAGCAATTAACTTTGTTATAGATCACGATCTTCCACGAATTTCATAACGCGTTTATAACTTCTTTTATCAACAAAAGCTTCCAAGGCTTGTGAGCGAACGTCAGCGAAAGCTCAAAACGAACCACTTAGCAAAGGACATGGCATTTTTAACTATTATTTAGTCATCAGATCTAGAGTTGCAGATGATGATGGTCACAATTTGCGTGTGTTCTTTTCCCGAATGAAAAGAAAATCTTTGCAATTAGCCAATGTTAATTTTTCAAGTTTAAACAAGATGTATTCGCTGTCAAAACACCGCGGTGAGACTCAATAATGATCTATAACAGAGAAGTAGTGAGTCGATTTGTCAAAAGGCAATGCGATTCAAGCGCGTTCAGAATAGGATGTATTTCATTGTTGATAGCACGCAACCGCCCATTGGATTTCGCGAGATGAAAGACGAGTGTCAACACATCACCTATCTACGGTAGATGTGGACGTACTGAATCTCGGTCTGTGTATGTGCGCTTATTGGAGTGCATGAACGTGCGGGCTGCGTCCAAGTGCGTTCAGATTAGAATGTTTTTCATTGTTGATACCACGCAACCGTCCGATGGATTTAGTGAGATGATAGACTCGTGTCAACACACCAACGCATTTACAGTAGATGTGGACCTACTGAATGTTGGTCTGCGTACGTGCGCTTATTGGAGCTAATGAACGTGCGGGGTGCTTCCAAGTGAGTTCAGATTAGGGTGTATCTCATTGTTGATACTATGCATCCACCCATTGGATTTCGCAAGAAGATGGACGCGTGTTAACACACCAACGATCTGCGGTAGATGTGAACGTACTCAGATGCGGGCGTACGTGTGCTTATTGGAGCGTATGAATGTGCGTGCTGCGTCTACGTCTTCCACACTGCACGCATAACCGTACGTGCGGTAAATCACACTTAAACATCAAATGGGCACGAAGTTTTCACCGGTGTTGGGGAAAATCCAGCTGAAATTGAAACCGCGAGAACCCGAGACCGCAAAGCAATCACTTATGCTTCCCAGGCCATCCCATCAGACGAATTGAAGGCTGTAGCTTCATAAAAGCATTAACGGAGTGTTAAAGAGAAGAATGAAGCCATTGTGATGTCATGTGCTCGAAAAATATCCTTCTGAAAAGTCAAGTCCTTTGGTTTTCCTGTAGAAAGATAAGAGAAGAATAAATATTTGGTTAAAATACATATAAGTAGACAAAATGTTTAAAAGAATGTTAGAATGTTCATACATTTTCCATTTAATCTTTATTTCACGAAGTATATTCTCATTTAAACATTCAGTAAGTCCAACGTTACACGGACGGAACGAAAAAAAAAGAGTCTATTTGATATGCGTTATGAATTTTTTTTTTTTTTAAATCTTTTACTTAACCCTAAGAATCACCGGAAATGAACATAAATTATAATATCATCCTTTGTCACAGGCGTAGAAGCCCCGAGTATGGTGGATACCTGATAATCTCAAATATGTTAAATGGTTCTTTGAAGAAACTAACGTGGTTCCGTCGTAGATCTCTAAAGTTGTTCAGAACCGTAGGTGCCATTTAATCATTTCAGATACTTTTTAAAAATTTGGGCAAAAACGTCCCCAACACTGGGCAGCGTACTGTCCGCACGATTGCTGATTGAAATTTGCCCCAAGTTATCGGAAAAGTAAAAATTCCAACATAAGTTGAACATTATTGATTAAATAATTCTAGCTTATGCTGGAATTGCAAAAATTATAAGTTCGGATTTTGACCACTGGGGACAGTATAGTACAGTGTTGAGTGTGTTGAGTAACCGTTTTGCCCGATGTTTTAAGGGTGTACTGGACGAGTATAAATCCATATAAGAACCCCTTCTGTGATTTTAGTTGAAGGCACAGCATAAAAACTTTAAACCGATTCATCACTAACATATGGTAATTAATTCTACACAAGTATTACATTTGTGGTAAAAGAAAAAGACCCAAAAGTTTTCGCTCCAGGGTCTTAAGCTCGAAATAATAACATGAAACATTATCTTGAATATTAATATGAATGCTATCCATTAAAACCCATCACGCACTCAAGCTTTTAAATTCAACTCAAGAAACCATCATGTATGAAAGTATAAGTCTATACAAAATTAAGCATTATTGTCATGAAAATTCTGATGACACGTCGTTTCGTAAAACATGTAATATGTAATTTTTATATTCATCGGTTTTGTTCGCAATTAGCTAGCTATTAGCTTCCAACAAAAAATTCACTTCTCTAATGTCTGCAGATTACAGTCGTTGTCATGAATTAAACATATCCAATTCGACGATTCTTTAAACTCTGAATGCCGAGTGGACAACTTCCTTCATTGATTTCCTGACGGAAATTTCCAAAGGTAACCATGGCAACGAAGCATTTTGAAGATCAGCAAACATCATTGATTCCTCAGGCGAATCCTCATACCACTTTGAGAGTTTTGGGCTAATTATTGTGTCTATTGGCTTAATCACGATCGTTCTATTTTTGTTTGTGTTGGTGTTTTAATTTAATGTTGGTGTTCTATTGAAGGACCTAACTTAAAGGTTATTTGAGGTAAAAACAATATATGATTTATATGTTGCGTAAGCGCATAAGATGAACCCCCAAAATAACTTTACCACACATGATATGGATTTACTTTTTAAACGTGAGAAGTAAATAAACGTTTCAGTTACGATTGAGTTAGGTTCATTACAAGCACGTTAGGTTCCGCGCTAGCCTTTAAGTTATTAGCATGATTAGGATGACTCCGCGTTCTTTTGTGTGCGTCCGATTGTTTCGCTGTGCGAACTGGTTTCCGAACAGTCGTCATTTTGATCATTCATGAGAATAGATCACTTGAAAAAAAAATAATCAAAATTTTGACAAATAAATACTTTTTTAATGTCGTTAAATGTCTATGGAGCTGGTTGTATGGATACTGTCAATAAACAATTTCTTTTCTGGGGCCTCAGAAACCCTTTAAAGGCGAGAAAATAATTCATAATAACAGGAAGTGAGGTGATTTGTTGAAAATTACAGACACGCTCGGCTGTAGTAGATTGACTTGCTTTCATTACAGTACTAGTGTTTAGCCTGATACAAATGACGATGCTAATGATGAGGAAATGTGCTTTAGTTCGAATTCGCCTTGTTCAAAAACATCCTCCTGAGATGTTGCTTTTTTGCTTCAAAATCATCTCCACCGTTTATGTGTTGCTCTTGTTTTCACATGTGTGCATACATACACCATATAGTAGCACACTCAAACAATTAATGTCTGTCATTCTCTGCTATTTGTAAAATAGATACATCCACACATTGAGACACACATCCTCACTAATTTACTTAATAATAATAATAATAATAATAATAATAATAATAATAATAATAATAATAATGCCATTTGTATAGCGCCTCATCCACTCTGTGGAGTGCTCAAGGCGCATTTAGAGAGAAGTGAAAGTAAGTAAGATTTACTTAAGAAGTGAACAGGTAAAAGCTAGGGAGCTCTGTGGGAGGTCGACCAGCTCGCGCACACTACCGCACAAATACACACACACATACATACCTGTACACACACATACATACACATAATAACACAAATGCATACATGCACAATGTCTAGTCTTTTTACGCTTTATGTTCTTTTTCTTACATAAAAGCCATAACCTCAAAGCACATACACATATACACCCACACACTCACACACATATCTACACACAAACACACGCGCCTATGCAAAGTGCAGCGGTTGCTCTGAAGCCACCTCTTATTCATCGTGTCTCTTATTTCTCTTACAGACACAATAACCACCATAGCTGCGCGTAGATATATATCCACACACAAACACGCACACACACACCTACACACACGTAGGCACGCACAGTCTCTCTATCTCTATCTCTATCTCCATCTCTCCTTCACTTGGGCCTCATAACATTTGAGATATTGTACGATCTTGAATTGAAGTAAACAAGATGCGAATTTGATTTTGTTATTCTTTACAACGTTTTTTCTATTTTTTTTTCATGGTCTTACTACAAATCTGAACGGCTGCAAATTTGAGAAATATGATGATGTTGTTCTGAATATAAATAATTGAATGAAAAAGCTATAGAAATGAATGATCATGGAATTTCTGTGATTTTTACTGCATGCAACTAGCCTCGGTTAGTCACGAAAGCGTTTGTTTGCAAAGCGCTTGTAGTCCAATTTCGAATGGTAGGATTATTTTCGGCTGTCTGCAGATGAAAATTGTCTATTGGGACCTTCCCCTGGGATATTACGTGACTCGGTCGGGAAGTTTTTGACTTTTTGCCCGTCTGTGTCTTAGTATTATCTGCATTAGTTTCTCTCTAGGCCTATTGGATTTCCTTCTCGATTCATCGAATTTTGTATCCATCTGCCTCCCCCTTCTCTCTACTTCTCTCTCTTGTTGTCTAGTCATTTATTTAGTTATTTTCATGAGCGTTCCTATCATCTGAATTTCCTTTTCTTTGTAAGGGTAAGCTAATCAAAAATCTGAATTATACCATCCTATAGAACCTAGAATCACATAACATAATAACACATGAAAACTTTGTTCCTCTTAACTTAACATTTGTAAAAACAAATTCTTCTAAAATGTTCTTAATGTACTCAAGATAACTCACCTCCTCCTTTTTTGAGCCCCCCCCCCCCAACTCTCTCTCTCTCTCTCTCTCTTTCTATTCGCCTGTCTGTTTCTCCCCCGCCATCTCTCCCTGTGTTCCACTCTAGCTCTGTTTCTCGTTTCTCCTTCCTTTTCTCCTCCCTCCTTTTTTCTTTTCTCTAACCATGCGTGGATCCATGGGGTGCACCAAGCGCCCGCCCCTGTTTTTCGACGGCCGTCGATTTATTCCGAGATCTACTACCAGCTGCCGGGAAATCGCATTTAAAGACATTTCGATCAATTCGGGTTTCGCCTTCAAGGTCCACCCTTCCCACTTCTTACTTTCATAAATCTTGGATCTGCCCCTGATAACTCTAGTTCTCAAAGAAGCACCCCTTCTCCCCCGCCCCATTCCCCCCCCCCCCCATCTGTCTCTTCCGCTCTCCCTCGCTCCCTGCCTCCCCCCTCTCTACCTTTCTTTCTCCTTCTCTCTCGTACAATCGTACTTGACACCCCTATGATTTTGACGATGTGTAAATACAGCCAACTTCAGTCACTGGCGAGCTTGTTGTCTCAAGCCCCAGTTCCATCAGCAATCTTCAACACTGCACACCGCAAAGTAAATCAACCGTATCAATGACGTTCTTTCCAACGTTTCTTATGCACGCTATCTTGTCCCCGCTTCGATTATTGGGGCAAATAGGTGTGTTTTACTAATACTAATAGATTTTAATCAAATGTTATGCAATAGATCTAACATCAAGGTTGTTCTTGACAACTCTAAATCTTGCTCACAACTTGCCCGACATATCAACAAGTAATGTATGCAATCTGGATCCCAAGTTGTGTCATTCAATTCTTACTGGCTTAAGGAATATCACGTAATAACGGTCACTGGCAAGAAACGTGCATATTAAACCGATCTATTCGGGTAATGGGGTGGAGTATGGGATCCAGGGGTACCCCCCCCCCTTCATTGCATCCACAGTCTGCTAGAAACCAACCACATGTTGATTATGAACTCTCCCCTTTATCTTGAACACTCCCCCATGTTACTTGTTTAGATTCAGGTCGATCACTGGCGGCGAGTTCAGGTTATTGCCTGGGTGGTTTAAGATGGGGCAGAACAGATGGGGCAAAGAACTAGCTCGAAGTATTACTTCGAAATACTGTCTATCATTATATTTATTTGTAATAGATAAAGAAACGAATAAACCCTTTATTCAACCCAATTGAATAAATGCAACGGTACGTTAAGCAAACATGAAATAGCTTTGCATATGCACATACAGAGTGAGCAAGAAATGTGGAAGATCCATTATTTAAAGCACAAGAATGTTATGATGGATCGTATAATATATTTTGGTAGATTAATCATTCCTTTATATTGTTGTCTTTGCATTGTAGGCCCATAAGAAATGACTAAAAACTGATACTTGCAATAAAAAAAAAACAACCCACAAAACAACGACAAAAGATCCCGAACACGTCCCTATTGACCCAACTAAAAATCAATCTAAAGAGTTCAAATGACAGTAAATTTGGGGGCATCCTCTTTGAAAGGAAGTCTGATGGAGAAGACCTTGGAAGATTTGGAGTGTCAACAACTCATTTACGCGATCGAGCGAAAGTGGACCCCTTGAAATACACTTGAATGTTTAGAGCATAACAACCGTTAGTCTCAATCACATCTTTGTGTTGACAGGCAACGTCTGTCTAACAGTCATGAAATTTCAAAGACGCTCCGTGTACGCAGACGTACGGATGGAAGACGCTAAACTGGCGTTGGAGAATTACGACTGGCACTCGATGGACGTAGGCAATATCGTTAGCTAAGCGTCTATCCTCCGTATTTCTGCTTTGACGGAGAGTTCTTCAAATGTCATGAACGTTGGGTAGATATTGCCTTTAAACACAATGGCCCGTATTCCGATAGCGAGGTTTAACTTAACCCAGGTCTAAGTCATTGTCATTTAGACTCTTGGTTTAACTTTTCAATAGCCCGGGTCTATGTAACACTGTGTGACTTCAAGCACGGTGTTGAACGCTGGTGTTGGTGTTGCAGCAAAACCAACACCAGCCTCAACACCAAACTTGAAGTTTGTCGGTGTTTGGGGTATTGACCTCGCACGATTTCCGGTCGTTTCTGTATCACTTCTGTAAGGTGACCAACGGTGTTGGAGCTCGGTTTACGGACCGTTTTGCTCTCTCAACACCAACACCAACACCGAACACCGTACTTGAAGTCACCCAATGGCTTAGTCTCGGGTAAGTCGGGTTAAGTTATATCTCGCTATCGGAATACGAGCCAATGTGTGTTTGAGACTCTTATACCGAGTTAATGTTCATGCCAGCGTGCAATACACTACGCCATCCAGATGCGGATTAAGAAACAGCAGGATTTGTCATTAATTTCCACCTGCAATTGAAATGACACAATATACCAATTGCAAAAAAAATGTACTAATTGTTTTGATCACAAACGTGAAAACATCTTGAGGCAAAAGTAGGCCTAATAAACATTCTAGATTCACATGATTCATAACATGTTGACATTAAATGAAAGAATTTTGTTGCAAATGCTTATGAGAGATCGGTTCAGGAAATTTAATAGAATTTAGGATTTGCTACTCCGCTAACAATGACCGCTTTCGCGTTTGTTCCGCAGGGTGGCAAAAGGATTGCAGTTAGCCTATTGTATTCTGGCATTTTCTATCATTTTTACAATTAAAGTTTATATTTTACACATGTGTACTCTACATCATCAAAATGGGAAATAGAACTGCATGTATAGCTCCAATAAAATGTTAATTACGTGAAACGGGTCTGAGTGCATGGGTTCAATGAACATATAATTATCCCTATTTCACTCAAAATATAAATATCAAGAAAACCAACTTATTTCACTGTCCAATACCATGAATACCATGCTGCTGAGTTCATCTTATATCTACATGATTTAGTGAATTGAGAAATATATATGTTCTTTTTATCTCGAAAAGAAGAATTCTGAAGAAGAAAAAATTGTACCGTACAAGCTTGCTTTTTGACATGTCCTTTTTTCGTTTTCGAATGTGACTTATCTGCAAGCCTGAGCCCAATTGTGTGCGTTAACGATTCTGTTATTTGTGATGATTTAACTATTAATATATATTAATGTTCATACTGTTTGGTTTGTTAACAATCTGAAAGAAATAGAATGAATACATAAATAAATGTTATATGAGAAGAACTACCATCTCGGTTATTCTCAAAACACGTTCGCTGATCTTAATGACTGCCATCCTGAGAACTACATGTCGAATGGCGCCTACGGCTGGGCGCCACTGACACGCATGGACGGGAAAGCCTTGCGGGGACATTTAAACTCGAAATGCCTCACTTTTACACGAACGACTCGTCAAAATCATATTAGTGATGCAAAGACTCGTAAAATTGTCTCTTTTCTGCTCATGATCGTCAGTTCTGGCTTTTGGCGTGCCAATGTTCAGTCGTCAGTATATCATCCTCGAATTTGAAGCCTTCTGTGGGGGGGGGGGGGGCGTCGACAACATGACAAAACAAGCACATCATTTATGTTCTCTTTTGATTGTGAAAATGTGCCAAATTGGACCGAAAAACCAGCTCGCTCGTCCCACCCCCTTTTTTTGGCGACGCTTTAACCCCTAATAGATATTAAAATAATACTTGGACCATTTTGGCCCCAACGCCATACGTGAAATGAAAGGGAATGTTGGGTATATCTTAATTATTATTATTTTATGTTATTTCTTGTTTGTCGACGGATGTGATGACTTTCTTTTCCCTTTTTTCTTATTTTTGTTTTTGCTTTTCAGGTCGCAAACGGAAAAGTTAAGCTCTCGCCGCCCCTTCCCTCTTGGCAAATCCTGGATCCGCCGACGGATTGTACAAAAAAAAACCTAAGGCAACCGCCCCCTGAATCCATATATTTCCTTTTATTTGATGCCAAGCTCTTCTATCCCAAGACATAGGTGACATAATGGTATCATCATCGAGTTTGGGGAATACAACGGTTTGGTATTGATTTCAGAGACCTCCTCCTCCATTTATCCTCTGGAAATTGGTTAAATCACTATTTTGTTTTGTTTCTCTATATTTTCCCGTCTCGTCATCATGGTCATGCCGTCTCTAGCGGGTTACACTTCATGCACTTGGATTTCATTGAGGGGTTTGCGGAAACGGTTGGAGATACAAGTTCATTAGATTGCTGTTGAAAATGACCCTAACTCCCATTTCAACTGTACAGGAGGTCGATTACAATGCGACTACTATTTTTGCAGCATCCCAATTTTACAGGAATGTCTCTTGACATAACCTCTCCTTACACGAAAAAAAAAAAACACCCAAAAAACCCCATGTTGTTGATTTAACACCGAATTGGTGCTCACATCAAGAAACACCAGATGATTGTTAGAACAACACCAGCGATGGATTGAATTGAAAACTGAAATAAAATAAATTCATAGTTTTTTAACACCGGGATACAACAAAATTTTAACTAAAATTGAATTAAATTAACACCCTTTTTTATATGTAATAACGTACATCCTTAAAGACTTCCTTTTAATATGATATGAAAGTAGAAATTTCGATCATTATTCCTTATGATGTTTTGATTAAGCTTAAGGAAAACAACAAAATAACGAATATGATACAATATTGGGAGAGGGTATTTCGATATATGTATATATTGTTTTCGATGACGTTGACTGGATGTTTTGATCGGGAGTAAACATGTCAGGGTTAAAATAGGTCGTATTAGAAATATGACAACTATTTTTTTTCTTCATTTTTTGATGCGTCATTTTAAGTTTGGAAATGTACAGTATGTTATCCATGCTCTAGTGAGTAAGATATACTTTGGAAGGCTCAAAGCTTATTTGACTTACATTATCATATCTTGTGAACGCATCAGTGCCTCTGGAAAGGCGGTAAAGATATTTAGGGCTTAGATTTATACCAAAACGGTAGGAAAATGTCAAGATGGCGAGGGGATGAAATGTGATATATTGCATCTAAATTTAGTCCATTGAATGGAGTATACAGACCAACTCACACCTTTGTGTTTTAGCCTTCGTCCGTCCAGCGTTTTTTTTAATTAAAACGCTCTCTAACACCCACAAAGACACTGGTCATACGGTAGACTGACGCTCGACGTATGCTCCTTGAGCGCAAGCCGAACGTCAGTCCACCGTCTGCAGGTCTGATAAAGGTACACTGCTCGCTCGGGGAGCCCGTCTTTTAGTTACATTAAACGCTGGACCGACGCAGGCTAAAAATGCAAAGGTGTGAGTTGGCCTTTAGATCGAGTAGAGCGAGCGTCATAGGTGAGAAGGAGGACAGATATGAAATACTATACCTGTCATTTTCCGGTTCTTGAAATGCGCTAGATTAATATTCTTGGATCTCCCACTCTTTCCGAGCTTGATATCGCTTGGGATATGGCGGTGTCATGAGGAGAGCGATGATTACAATGATGATAATGATGATGCTGCTGCTGCTGCTGATGATGATGATGATGATGATAATGATGGTGATAATGATGATAATGATGGTGATGGTGATGGTGATGATAATGATGATGATTGGTGATGGTGGTGGTGGTGGCGGTGGTGGTGATGAAGATAAAAGTCGAGCTAGTGGAAGTAACGTTTATGATGATGATGGTGATTATGATGATGATGATGACGGTGGTGATGATTATGATGATGATGACGGTGATGATGATAACGACGACGACGACGATGATGATGATGATGATGATGATGGTGATGATGATAATGATGATGATGGTGAAAGTGATGGTGATGATGACGATGATGATGATGATGATGACGGTGATGGTGATGATGATAATGATGATGATGGTGATGGTGAAAGTGATGGTGATGATGACGATGATGATGATGATGATGGTGATGCTGCTGCCGCTGCTGCTGATGATGATGATAATGGTGATGGTAATGGTGATGTATGGTGGTGATAATGATGGTGATGGTGATGGTGATGATGATAATGATCATGATGATGCTAATGGTGGTGGTGATGATAGTGATGATGGCGGTGGTGGTAGTGGTGTCACTTGAGTGGTGTTGATGCACACCAAACTCATGATAGTGAAAGTAGCTTAAGTTGTTGATGATGGTGATGATGGTGAGATGATGAGGGCGATGATGATAATGATGATGATAATGATGATGGTGATGATGATGGTGATGATGATGGTGATGATGATGATGATGATGATGATGGTGATGATGATGATGATGATGGTGATGATGATGATGATGATGGTGGTGGTAATGTTTGATGGTGATGGTGATGTCTGACCAAATACAACTCAGTGATTAATTGGGGCTCGATCAAATATCCAAATATATCGGCCAACACTATTTAAACTATTCATCTATTTTTTTTTTGACCGGCCCCTCCGATCTTTTTAAAACCCAGATACATACCAGATCATTATCCTTTTCAGAACTGGCGGAAAAATAAAAGAGTTCTCATATTCATCCCTAAAAGCATGAAAAGTGAAGTAGTATGACGTATGAAGACAGACGCATGAGCCCAGCATCGGATCCACTCGAACTTTTATAGATTGAAAATATAATCATCACTTAATTCAATTCATATCGGCAATACATCAATGTAACCAAATAGAGCTTGAAGAAAGATAAATATTCCTAAATTATTGAAAGGGGAATGACTCTGTAAGCATGGGAAATGTCAAAACCCTAACAAATCAAATTAATATCACTTTAATGTAACCTTGCCGATAACGAAAAAGAGAAATATTTCATATGATAATATGATAAGATAATATGCCAGCTCTTCTGTATGAGAAATGTAAAAACCCTTCGTAATAGCATGTATTTATCTGTTTATGGTAAAGGCTTTGAAAAATTGATACAATTTATCATCAACCTTCACGAATAAGAATTTTACATTAAAATGGCGATTTTATT
>BQKZ01005744.1:11404-25970 GCA_036244855.1 Temnopleurus reevesii | reverse complement strand
TTGGGAACTCCTAGATTTCAACCCAATCTTCAAATGTAAAGGTAGAAATATTGCGTTACATTATTTTCGTTACAAAAGTCTCAGCTGTCCGATCCTAAATGCTACCTAAATGGTTGATGATTTATATTAAAATAAAATAAGCTGTGAAAATATTAGCTTCAAAATCAACATTTAGTGCTCCAAAAAGTTAAAATTCGTAACATAACCTAAATAAAAACATAAGCATATTGTACAGGAATTAAGCGTCTGTGATATACTTTATTACATTTCCATAAATATATTGCTAGTGTCTGTATAATTCCTTCCTTTTTTCATTCTTCGTTGGTTATACATCAATGTGAATCTAATAACATACAACCTGTATATAGTGACCACCTGTCTTTAGTGGCCAATGAGATTGATTCTCTCCAGATGGAAATGCATGTTGTAAAACCTGTCTATAGAGGTCACCTGTCTACAGTGGCCACTTTTTCTGTTTCCCTTGGGGTGGCCTCTGTAGACAGGTTTGACTGTAGATCAGACATCTTGAATTGATAATTAATCAACGTCAAGAAATTCATAATGTATGATATTGTCTTTAAGGTTTTACTACTAGACACAATGTGCTCCAAATCTTAATACATTCATTTTAAACTGTTCACATCGAGCTAACTTGCATGGGAAAGAGAGACGAGTGTTTCATGAGAGTAGTCTCAACTAGGGGTTTCAAGCACCTTACCATTTACATTGAGTTCTGGACGGAATACTCAATTCATATACTGCAAAAAAAAATACGCTGGTGTCAAGTCTATAGTACTGTCCACACGAAAAAGGGTGTTGAAATAACACCCGTTTGGAATCAAATCAATATATTCAAACACCGAATGATGTTGTTCGGGGACTTAAACAAACATCACCAGTAGGTGTTTAAAGACAGTGAACTTCTTGCAAGCATGATTTTATTTCAATCCCCTTTCTGGTATGGTCATAATATAGATTACGACTGGTGTTAATTTTAACACCATTGTACACGTCCACTGTGTGGTAATTTACCATCATCATAAAACATCATTGCCTTTATGAAATGCAAAATGCAAATATCATAGTGTGTTTGTAGGTTGTGCACTGAATTTAGTTTATCGGTCCTATCTTGCTTTGCGACATATCCGAACAATAAACCCGCACAACCAAATTGACTAGAAAAGAGCCTGAGTGTAATAATATCAGACTAGTATTCCCAGATAAGAGTGAACGCATGAATACTAGTATTGGGCTAATTATTTTCATGGCTTTTGTCAAATAAAACATGTTTCTGAAGGTTCCGTATAATTATAGAAATCATATCTACGTCTGATTTATTGATTTCATGATGTCCCCGTCCCGTCCTTCCCCTTGGACGGAGCCATCATTTTTTTTAACGGCGCGGCGGAGGAATTAAAGAAAAAGTCTTCCCGCCAATGGATGAGAAACAAAATCAATATATATTCAAGGAAAAAACCCCAACAAATCCATTTGTGGCGTAGTGGTGCAGTGGTCATGACTCTCGCCTTTTAACCAGACGGTCGTGGGTTCGAGTCCCACCCATGGCGTTAATTTCCTTCAGCAAGAAATTCATTCACATTGTGCTGGACTCAACCCAGGTGAGGTGAATGGCTGGTAGGAATATTTATTCCTTGAAACGCCAAGTGCGCTGCGCTGGTGGCTGCCGGGCTAAAGCCAGGGTAATAATGCTGCAATTGTAGAGCGCTTAGGGAATTCTCATGAATTGATAGGCGCTATATCAAAGCCGTTCATTATTATTATCATACCTCCAGGGGTGGAAATGTTAGTTTTCACCGCCGAGGGCAAATTCGAATAAATATGCTAAGGTCTCGGGCCATTGTCCGCAACCAATAGGGTATGTTTACAAACTGTTTGATCATTCAGACAAGGCAAACCGCTCGTTAGCATTCATGACTCGACGCAATAATTTACAAAATTCGTTCTCAAAGGACAAATATGAAAGCGATATTCAATTATGTCAATTAACTTTTCCACCGCAAAACTGAAGAGGGTGAATACAAATAAAGGAGCATTTTACGTGGGTGAGTTTGTATTTTCAATATAAGAATGAAGAGGCCAGACGGAGGGAAGTGTTGACATTTAAAATGCGAAGCTATACAAAGTCACGGCCATGACTGAAAAGATTTACAAGAAGAATTTTTTTTATCAAAATTTATACAAAATAATAAAGGGTGTTGGAAGAATGCCGCAATGAATTCAAAATAAAATGCAAATTGAAACACGCTGTCTGATTGGGCACCAATTTGTGGTTCATTGAAGTGTACATGCAATAACGATTTTGATTGGTGGTCGCCGCTCAACAGCAATTTGTGATTAATACCCATGAGGCAAATTTTTTTTTTTAAATCAAATGATGCAAATTGGAACACGCAATCTGATTGGGCAATAGTTTGTGGTATACGTGAAACAACTCTTTTGATTGGGGGTCGGCAGCCGCTCAAAAGTAACTTGTGAATAATCGTAACTTTAGTAACCATGAGGCAAAGAGTCCTAGTTGTCAATCCACAATTATTTCAGAAAACAAATTTCAATGTGTTGTGGGGAGAAACTTTTTGAGAATGAAATTGCTCAGGGAGAATGGGATTTAAATGACGCGATTTCATATCCGGACAAAAGAAAAGGAGGACGTGCAGGAAAATTAAAAAAAAAATCAAACTTTAATATTTTGCCATTCGGAAGAATCATTCAAAACATTAAAACAAGAGCTAATGAGTTTTTGAAACATTTTTTTAGTGTGAATATCATAAAACGAGGGCGTGATCTAGATAGCATGGAATTGGGGTGAATTAGACAGGGAAATATATACCAAGAGAAAAGTCTGGAGGGAAAATTTGACATAACCATGGGTATATTAAATGAGATTGAGAGGGAAACAGCGAATCGGTATATACACGTATATTGGGGACTGTGCGAATGTTCCAAATGTGAAGCATAATTTCTTAGACAAAAAATGCCTCGTGATACGACACAGCAGAAAGAAAATCCTATTAATTGCGTTTGGTTGCAGAAAGTCGTGTGCTTTTCCAAATCCCCAACGGTGCTGGACCAGTTTAATTATAGTTGAAACGTCATTGAATATTATCCCGAATGTTCTATTCATCATTGTGAACACAACCTACGTCATGATCATGACTATTATCGCTTTCGTCATCGTCTTATAGATTACATTATTGAGGCAATTAAGTCAATTTTTAAGTTAGAAATTTAAAGTAAAATCAACAAGACCAGAGTTTAGGGTAGCCTCAGGCACAGAAGATGGAGAAACATATATTTGAACATCGATATGGCCATTCGAAAGTGGCACATCATGTATAATCGCATAACGAAAATGCGTCATATGAGAGAGAGAGAGAGAGAGAGAGAGAGAGAGAGAGAGAGAGAGAGACAGAGAGAAAGAAAGACACACACACATGGCGAGGAAGAGAGAGAGCGAGGGAGAGAGGGGGAGAGAGAGAAAAAAATCATAAATATTCAAAATATTCAAAAGGCTTAATCTTTATTTTACCCTTCCAATCTTGGAGCTAGAATTGGGCTAAATCTCCATGTGAAACGCAAATGATGCATTGTGGATGCAATGTATAACGTAATGCGTGGGAAATGGCGTTGGCAACAAGACTAAAATGTCAATTTAGACGTTGACAGAAAATCAATGGTCCAAAAAACTGCAAGAAAATGGCAATTACCAAGACAACACTCTAATAGATCCGTATCAATTCGATTCCAATCTGACATACCTGTGGAGCCCCTATAGGAGCATTAGTCCTCAATTTTTTTTAAAGGAAAAATATACCTCCTGCGGTGACAATCAGGCTTACCGGTAAGAAATGATTAGAGGTCTGACAAATTATCTAGAAAGCAACATTTTGTACACAAAAATGATAAAACTGTAACCGGAAGAAAAACAGCATTGCATTGCCATGGACTGAATTCAGGATTTTCCCAGAAAACCTGGCATCCTTGTGACAAAGTTTGTAATACAATTGAATGTAAAAATTATCCACCATTGTGTTGTTGGAGTGATGTCCTCCACAAGCTAATCCATCATGTTGCATTTTGATCACGCAACATGATGTTGTTAAATCCGCACGTCCTTGCCACATACATCATCCTTCTGGCCTACATAATTATAGTACACTGAACTTGCAATATATATTACCAAAATAAGTCAGTCCTAGTCGATTCAAGGCCTGTTCACACAGTTTGGCTTGTCATGTTGATAGCCTAACTATAACCAACTGATAAAGCAATTCAATGTCATGAGCCCATAAATACACAGGGAAGACGGTTGGCTAACCCTAACTTGTTCGTAGATTGAGCGCATGCAAGCCGGACGAATACAACGAACACGATATAAAACTATTTTCTAAAAATTAAGTCGAACCATAGAGGGTAATGGTCGAACGCAAATTTAATGCGCCTTTGTAAGGCTATTGAAATTGGAATCGGCTTGTCATTGTTGTGTCTTCACAGTTTAATACATGGCCTACGGATCTATTGTCTGCGTTCGACTTAATTTTTCGGAAATAGTATATATTGTGTTAGCGTCATTTAAATTTGTATTACGCTTACTGAGCCAATAAATACACATGGTGGACGATTGGCTGACCCTTTCAGGTTCGTACATTGACATGATTGAGCACAAGCAAGCGGGACAAATATAACGTCAGTCAAGTTTAAAATGTGGGTTTTCGAAATTGATGGACGGAGATGCTCATCCGTTTTCTACCATCCACAAGCATCCGTTCATCTAGTCCAGTTGAGGACTGAGTGTTCTGATAGCACCCACCTCTGCATATTCACTTACGCGATCAGAGGGGTATACATATTAGANTGTTGTTGTTGTGAGGTTTTGGCACCTTTGACACAAAAAGGTCCTGTGTGCCATACCCACGAGTGATGCTCCCTGAGCCCATATATACCCAGGGAGGACGATTGACTGACTCTTACAAGCCGGACGGATTCAACGTCGGGTGAGTGTCTGCCTTGCGTATTTCAGCCCACATGGCGCTTATTTTACATGCCATATATGTAGAGGATACAGTGGATCTGAAATCTAATGTATGACAGGGACCTTCAGTAGTGCCATTGAAGCATGACGTACACCTGATATCCGATTAGTCGGCAGGTGTAAGGATACTACCCGAGCTAATCCGGGCAGCCATGACCAATGATATACATACGAAGCTGAAAATGGAAAGTGATTCCGTTACCGCGAATGCAAAATTTCGCCTACGTAGAACATTCGTCGGCTCCTAAAGCCCACGTGTGACAGGGGCCTTCACCAGTGCCATTGAAGCATGACGCACACCTGATATCCGATTAGTCGGCAGGTGTACTTGTAGGGATACTACCCGAGCTAATCCAGGGAGCCATGACCAATGACATACACATGAAGCTGAAAATGGAAAGTGATTCCGTTACCAAAATGCAAAATTTCGCCTACGTAGAACATTCGTCGGCTCATAAAGCCCACGTGTGACAGGGGCCTTCACCAGTGCCATTGAAGCATGACGTACACCTGATATCCGATAAGTCGGCAGGTGTAAGGATACTACCTGAGCTAATCCGGGCAGCCATGACCAATGATATACATAGAAGTTCAACGAACTTCTTTATCCATAGTTCTGAAAATCTGAAGGGCGCACACCACTGTGTAAAAAAATATCATCAAAAATAGATGAGATTAATGGAAACGTTCAGATTTGGATCTTGAGTTAGAATAGTTCAACTCATTTTCTAAATTTTCAGAAACACGATAAAAACTCTTTCCGTAAAATAAAGTGGTTCGTGAGACAATAGATCCCTGCATTGTGCGGACACAACATTCACAGGCCAATTTCAATAGCGTTACAATGGAACATTTAATTGGCGTTCGACTTGATTCTAAGGAAATAGATTATATCGTGTTCAGATGATTTTGAAGATGTTTTCTTTTTAGCTCAATCTATCTCTAAGGAGTCTGATACTGCATGAGACTAGCAAGAAATTCGCTCGAAACACCTTCGGATATTAGAGTTTGCACAAGGATGAAAAAGCTAGCTGCCCTCAATTTCTACTGGAATCAAATCTTCAGGTCCCATGGGCTTTTCAGAACAGCCGTAAGTTCCCCGTTGTATGCAGCTGAAAAAAAAGTATCCAGATATGCAACGTCGATTTTATATCATTGAAAGAAATAATTGAATTATATTTGGTACGAGGTTACGTGTCAAAACAAAGCGGCCACCTGACACAGTTAGTGGTTGGAGGTCTGGAGCAGTTACATAAAACAAATGACGACAATTATCTCCACTTGAGATGGAAACTATGGCAACCAAGATTTCCAAAAAAAAATGCCATTAATGACGATATTGCAATTAACGGTAGAACTTACGCAACAGGTCTCTGTAATTGTATATTGCAGATTTGTTTTTTCAAATATCGTCATTAAATCAAAACTATTTACAGCAATATTATGGTGAGAGTTTAGCTCCTAAATTGAATATTGTGTCAGAAGTTCCAACATAATTGTAAAGAAGAGAATTTTATATTGTACACAAAAGAATGTCAGTGAAGGAATTGCATCAGATATTTTGTCATTTTTATCATTAAAGGGAAACCAACCCCTGGGATTATCGTGCTCTCATTGGATAAAGAAAAATCAGATGAACAAACTGTGAAAATTTGAGCAAAATCGGGCAGCCAGTTCAAAAGTTATGACTTTTCAAAGTCACAGAAATATTACGATCCCTACCGCGTATGGGGATCCGTGAGATCGGCAAATTCGACGGAATTCGTGACGTCATGTCGGACAACTCCTCATTCACTCTGTACACATATTTTCACAGTTTCTCCCTTTTTTTTCGGAAAAGTCAACAAAATGCCAATTTTCGGATGGGGTATAGCATTTCTGTGTTGATTCTGCATGTATTTTGAAAAGAATGATGTTGCAACCTTACTCTAAATTTTACATTAATCCATTTTTTTTTAAATTTTATGTACAAAGTGAATGAGGGGTTGTCCGACATGACGTCACAGATTCCGCAGAATTTGCCAATCGCACGGATCTCCATCAGCGATAGGGATCGTCATATCTCAGTGACTTTGAAAAGTCATAACTTTTGAACGGGTTGTCCGATTTTGCTCAAATTTTCACAGTTTGTTCATCTGATTTTTCTTCATTAATTGAGAGCACAATAATCCCAAAGGCTGGTTTCCCTTTAAACACTGAATAATTGAAAATATGATAGTAGGAATATCTTTGAAGAAAAATGTCTATAACATGTAATGAGAAGATAATAGTCCAATTATCCGCGAAATTCTGTCTTAAAAAAAAATTAGGGAAACTTGCCGAAAATACTTCCGAATTTACCTATATCAGAATTGCCCTGTTGCTTTGTCAAAACATTGGTTTTTCTAAACAGTTGCGTTCCTAGATTTCAGTGGATATCAAAAGATGGAGGAACTCCCTGAAGTACCACTTGTAGTGCTGATTTATTTCCGACTTGGGAAAATTTTGATCCGGGAAAACATTTCTAAGATAATGATGTTTAAGGTACGGTTACCTAATGTGGTCCCCACGCATGATAAATCATGCAGATTACGCTGAAATCTCGCAAGCATTCCTCAAAATTCTGAATTAAGGCAACCACCTTACCTTTTTCTTACCACAGGGACCCATCCCCACGCTAAAAGCATATATAATAAGGATGTTTTCGCAATTGGTGGACTGATGTGCCTGATCTGATGTGCGCAACAAATGATGCGCACATCAGTTGCGCACTTGTCATTTGTTGCGCATTCTACCGTCCACAAGCCACCGTCCGCCAATTTCGAAAACCCACTAATGACCTGTTTCTAAACGTTAACAAGTTATCTAAAAGCTCAAACACACCTTTGCGTTAATATGTTTCCCCAAGCTTTCATGAAATTCGAAAGACGCAAAATATACGCAAAACACGGAGGAAAGACGCTTAGCCGACGATCTTAAACATACGATACGTCATGCGTTCACGGATCGTTTCTCAAATTTTATGAACGCTGGGCAAATGTTGGCGATGAACGCAAAGATGTGAATGAGCCACAATAACGACATGTCCTCTATACCCAAATCACAAAATGACATTGTTACGATAATAACATGTCAAATATTGACGCACGTGCTCTCAGAAGTTGGTTAATCAGGAAAGCTGACATCGGGCGTCTCTGTTCGTTCCTCGGTGGAATTGATCCCCCACGTACTATCCAAAGCATGTTGCCAATAATTATTTCCATTACATAAATCAAACAAACATGGATGGGGATAGGAGAAACTCAACATGTATGAAAGACGTGATTTGATTTTTTTTTCCCCGAGGTCTACTTGTACAGGATTTACACCTCCTAATCGGGCGATCAGTTTGAAAATGGTATCACCACACTCAAAATGATTTTTTTTTTAAGATTGGTTGCAAAAATTATGTGGAACTTACATTCGACATGTTCGACCATCTTATTTAAGTACAAACATGCTTATATCTCATTCAAAACCTCTGTTTTGTCTTAAAATATTTTATCAAAAAAAAATCACAACCTCCACATGAAAATAGGTTACAAGTTTGCACCCTTACGGGTACAGTTCGATGTAACATCGGCTGTACCCTACAGGGTTCAAAATTATTAAAGGGATAACTTTCATTATTTTGTCTAATGTTTTATGACATTCGTTACAAAGTAAAATTGTGACATTTTAGCATGTAGAATCCAATATTTGAACAGTTACAGCGAACATATTTCAAGTGTTAATTTACCGTGTTGAAAAAGTTGTCACTCCTAATACTTGTTAAATCATCCGTATTTCCACGAAGTGACAGAAGCCAGAGGGTATAGTCCCACGAAATGAGTTAAAAATCCATTGAAACCTGTCTCCTAAAAAAAAATTAACACGTTGTTCGATAGGATGCCCGTTGAATTGGCGCTATGTCAGGATTTCTTTGTCTTCATGCAACAATACCCTTTAACTCCCGTCACTTCGTCAAAACACGGACGAAATGTTGATTGAGAATACACAATTTTAGAGTTTACATTAAACTGAAAATAATCTTAAAGGATTGGCAATACGCAGCTATTTCTGGCGGATATTTTGCTACTTCTTTTTACGAGACTGATACCCCTGTATCAGTACACATAGCAAATATTGTCGAGGAAGCTTTATCATTGATGGAATGAAAACAAATCTTACGATTTTTTTGCACACAATTTGAAGGGTTTTATGTCTAAATTTGCCTCACAGTCCCACTCATAGTGATCAACCGCAGTATCGTCTCAAGCACCTCTCGAGACAGACACAAACTGACAAAGAATTTTTTAAACACATATGTACAATAAATGGAGAACCGGGTCCTGTTACACCACTGTTTGCGATTAATTGATAATGGGAATGGCCTATCAAGATCTTCATTGAACGACCATTTTGTTCCCCTCCCCCAACAGATGCTTGTTGCTACACTGTTCTTGCTACGACATCTTAGCGTCTTGTGCAGCCCTTTTACTCTAGACACAAATGCTGACACATCTATGTTAAGAAGGTGGCACAAGACTTTAAGACGTCTTATTAAGAAGAGGATAGCTGAGACAATATCAAGCAATTGGCCCCAGTTGCCTAGCTGAAGATTATATGCAAATGATGCCATGCGCAAGCAATCAAAATATCCTTGGTTGTCGTTTAGTAATGGATCCATCGTCATCTGGGATCAAATGAACGTCGAAAATCCGATTATTCTGGTTTACATCATTACCTTTATACGCAACTCAAATCACCTAGATTGTGTTTCATAACGATCTTCTTATTAAAGATCTATACACACGTTTCTACGAACAACTGTTGATCCTTCCTCAGGTGCGACTATGCGCCAGGGGCTATCACTGAGGGAATGTAGTAGGAAACCGATCTATGAGCCATATTTGTCTAGCGAAAGCAAGTATGCAATGATTCAACAAGCAAAGAAAACACCCTAGGTGATTGTGTAGTACTAGATTCTATCGCCATTTAGGATCAAATGGACGTCGAAAATCCAATTATTCTGGTTTACATCATCACCTTACGCAACTCAAGATTGTGTTTCATAACGCTCTTCGTATTAAAGATCTATACACACGATTCTACGAACAACTGTTGATCCTTTCTCAGGTGCTATTAAGCACCAGGGGGCTATCATTGAGGGAATCTAGTAGGAAACCAATCTATGAGCCCGAGATGTCTAGCAGAAAGCAAATATACAATGATGCAACAGGTAAAGAAAATACCCTAGGTGATTGTATAGTCATAGATTCCATCGCTATTTAAGATCAAATGGACGTCGAAAATCCGATTATTATGGTTTACATCATCACCTTACGCAACTCAAGATTGTGTTTCATAACGCTCTTCGTATTAAAGATCTATACGCACGATTCTATTTTGTTTTATCTTATTTTTATCTATTTATTTACCACTTGTAGGTTGGAGTGCCCTGTTCAGCCGTTGGCTGGTTTTCAAAGGAGTCATTCTACGAACGACTGGTGATCCTTTCTAAGGTGCGATTAAGTGCCAGGGGCTATCATTGAGGGAATCTATTGGGAAACCAATCTATGAGCCCGAGATGTCTAGCAGAAAGCAAATATACAATGATGCAACAGGCAAAGAAAACACCCTAGGTGAGTGTGTAGTCATAGATTCCATCGCTATTTAGGATCAAATGGACGTAGAAAATTCGATTGTAGTAGTTTACATCATCACCTTACGCAACTCACATCACCGATTGTGTTTTATAACGATCTTCGTATTAAAGATCTATACACACGATTCTACGAACAACTGTTGATCCTTTCTCAGGTGCTATTAAGCACCAGGGGGCTATCATTGAGGGAATCTAGTAGGAAACCGATCTATGAGCTCGAGATGTCTAGCAGAAAGCAAATATGCAATGGTGCAACAGGCAAAGAAAATACCCTAGGTGATTGTGTAATCATAGATTCCATCGCTATTTAGGACCAAATGGACGTCGAAAATTCGATTGTAGTAGTTTACATCATCCCCTTATGCAACTCGAATCACCGAGATTGTGTTTCATAAAGTTCTTCTTAGATCTATGTGATCCTCTCTCAGGTGCGACGAAGTGCCAGGGGCTATCTTTGAGTGAATCTATTGGAAAACCGGTTTATGAGCCCTAAATGTCCAGCGAAAGCACATATGCAATGATGCAACAAATAATGATAACACCCTAGATGATTGTGTAGTACTAGATTCTATCGCCATTTAGGATCAAATGGACGTCGAAAATCCTATGACAGTAGTTTACATCATCACCTTACGCAACTGAAATCACCCAGATTGTGTTTCATAAAGTTCTTCTTAGATCTATATATACGTGATCCTTTCTCAGGTGCGATTAAGCGCCAGGGGCTATCATTGGAGAATCTAGTAGGACACCAGCTTATTAGCCATAGTTGTCTAGCGAAAGCAAATATGCAATGATGCAACAAACAATGAATACACCTTAGGTTATTGTGTAGTAATAGATTCCATCGCTATTTAGGATGAAATGGACGTAAAAAAATTCGATTGTAGTGGTTTACATCATCCCCTTATGCAAGTCAACTCACCTAGATTGTGTTTCATAACGCTTTTCGTATTAAAAAATCTACACGCACGATTATATTTTTTTTAATCTTATTTTCATTTATTTATTCACCACTTGCAGGTAGAACACCCTCCTCAGCCATAAGACTGTTCTTCTAAAGGGTCAAGGAATGTATGCTATCCAATCTCCTATGAGTCTATGGATAACATGGTAATACACACGTAATCTACGGGAGATGTGAAGTTATTCCCTTAACACCCCTTATGCTTCAATTTAATCAATTCCGTCATCTGGCTTATATTAGAAAATTATAATGGAATTGAAGTGTTCTCTTGGTACCAATTAGACAATTAAAGTGGTGCTTTACTGTGAGATGGAATTAATGAGGGCAAATGTCGCTCCGGGGTGAAATAAAAACCATGCTAATGTTTGTTTGAATGAGCTTGCCCTCAAGCAGGGCGAGCTGTTTTACCAAATTAATGGATGTAACATAAGGTTCGTGGATCGGTGTTAAATCACTCATTGTAAAATAAACACAAAGTTTGTTTGGGGTTGCAATAATGATCCATTATCTGCTGATTAAAGCATCGACATCACAAAAATGAGATCAGAGATTTTGAATTTCCCGCGCGTAGTGAGAACAGGCCAAAACTCTGTTACCACTTTTTAAAGAACAAAAAAGCACTAGAATATTATCTAAAACAACGAGGTTGCTTATAGTTGCAGTAATGATCCGTTATCTGCTGATTAAATCATTGATATCACAAATGTGATCAAACGTTTTCAATGTCCCGCGCGGAGTGAGAACATGCCAAAACTCTGTTACCACTTCTTAAAGAACAGTAAACCCCACCAGAATATTACCTAAACCGAAAATGTGTTTAAGGTTGTAGTAATGATCCCTTATCTGCTGATTAAAGCACAAACATTTTCAATGTCCCGAGCGTAGTAAGAACATGTCAAAACTATGTTGCCACTCCTAAAAGAACAATAAACACCAATAGAATGTTAGCTAAACCGCAAAATGTGTTTTAGGTTGTAGTAGTGATCCCTCATCTGCTGATTAAAGCATTGATATCACAAATACAATCAAATATTAATCAATGTCTTATAGTGGGAACATGTCAAAGCGCTGATAAAGCTTTTAAAGAGCAGTAACCCCACTACTAAAAACACCTCCCGTTATACAAAATAAAAGTAAATCGTTCACTATTTTTAGAGCTTTATAGTCATATATATCTTATCATAAACCTCAGATGAAGGGAATCGTCAGGCAATATACTTATATTAAACACCAAATTACAAAAAAAATCTGTCGATATATGATTGCGAGGATTGAATTAGTCTTACAGTGTTATACTGAACACTTGCAAAAGGTGATCTTGAAGGGTTTTATACTTATGCAGAGATGCAAACCGTTCAGGAGCAGAGTCAAGAGTCTCAGATACGCGTGCCCTAGTACCCATAAAGTTCAGCTTAGGGCTTCGTTCTTGAAAAAGTTTTAGTTAAGCAAATGGTATATGTCAGAGAGCAATGAGGGGACATTAATATCTTCTCCGCCCTGGGAACGAGAAGGGTCGATGACCAAAAAAACAAAGTGTCATACTTTTGGTCAGGTTGGTAGCGTTAAAAGAAAACTCTAAACAAATCAATCTTGTCTTCAGATCTATCTGTGTTGAGTGATGGTTCCAAACTGATATACCATGAATGTTATCTCTACATATCCATCCTAACACCAAACCATGTTAAAGGTGGACTATACCACCAGCATGATGCCATTTTAGACCATATAACGTTATATGCAAGTGTATAATTATAAAAAGGATTTTGTATAGATGGAATCATTAAACAAAAAATCAATTACCTGAAACAATCACTGTGGAACCATTTTAGATTCTTCTTAGAAACGATTAAGGTTTCGGAGCACGAAAATAATAGTTTTTGGAACTTTTCTCGTGAAGGTTCAAGATACAGAAAAAACAGATTTTTATTTATATGTTTTGTTCAAAAATTGCACCCTGATATTCATTAAGTTGTTAAAGTTATAGTTGAGTCTTTGGTTCTGTAGTCCCCTTTTTCTCGATCGGAATAGCTCTTATCCCCGCGCAGCAAGCAATGTGAGGACACAAAAGCCATCCACACCGTGGCAACGAGAAAGATCGATGATCAAAGACCAAAGTGTCATATCTTTGGTCAGATTGGTAGCGTTAAATGAGAAATCTATATAAACAAATCCATCATGTCTTCAGATCTATCTGTGTTGAATGATGATTTCATGTTGATACCGTGAATGATAGCTCTACACAACCATCCTAGCACCATGGATACTATGAACGATACAATCCTAACACCAAACCGTGTTAATTGATGACTATGCCTATAAGGTGACGACAACCAAGAATGGACAACGACATCATGTAAGTATATATATAGTCACAATATAACCTTTATTAGGTTCGGGTGAAACGTATCATTCTAAACTCTAATCATTCTACTGGTTTGATGAAAATTTGATGAATGGTTTTACATTCTTCCTTCAGTCATGCAAGCATGGTAACTATTACAAATTGGTAGACGAGTGGAGTTTAAAAACGTTTGAGAAATGATTATGTATTTTGATGCAAACTCTATTAACATGATAACACATGTTGTTTCATCAATTGTAATCATTGCTAAACTTCTTTTGTTTACATTTTGTAAAATTGCTTAACATGATATAATGTACATGAACAAAATGTAATATGAACGGAATGTTGACAGTATATGTCGATGACGTTTAAAAAAATCAAAAGTTGTGGATTTTGTTCAACTTGAAGTGGAAAGAAGGAGGTCAGAATTGCGCGCCCAGGATGTTACATCCAAGGGGCCTTTAATTCCCAAACTTAAATTTTACACCCAATCTAGTACTGGGACCGTCTGAGCCCCTAACACGCCCCCCCCCCCCCCCC
>BQKZ01005744.1:0-11375 GCA_036244855.1 Temnopleurus reevesii | reverse complement strand
ATTTTCACCAACGGTTGCGGGGCAGTGTTTTAAGGGGTAGCGAACGCCTCTACGGTTAACTTTAAGAAGGAATGGAATCAGTTCTTGTGTTGAATGGTTGAGAAACTTATACGATTATAATAATCATTGTCATACTCTAGTCTTTCTTAAACTCGTCCGTTAAGAGCAACCTATTTAAGCACCTCCCTGGAATGGTCAAAAAGGGGCCTGCGACGGTAACTCAACCCTCCCAGCCAGCCGCTTGGCTGAGCTGACAAGAGCCCCCCCCCCCCCCCTCAAAAAAAAAAGATACATACTCCATATTCTATCCTATCGCTAATAGGATGGGGGGGGTGAAGAGCAGGAGATTAATAAAATTATGCAACAGTGGTCAGGTGGTTGTGCTTTTCTTTCCTGTTTTTTTTAGTTGTTTCTTTGTTGTTTATTTCTGTAATATTTGTTTACATATGCACTTACAATGTAATAATCTGTATACGTTTATGTGTATATGACTTTATCATGGATAAAATTATTAGGGGACAACCTTTCATTTCTGTTGTCATATTACCATTATTATTTATGAAAAGAACTGAAAATGAAATGATTTGATTTGATTTGAATGAGTCGCCAACTGGGGGGGGGGGTGGACTGCAGGTTCGGTCCCTGGGAGGTGTCTCTCCAAGTTAGGAAAGACTTAAAGAACAACTGGTACCAGTTACTGCGCTCATGGATTGATAATCTTACGAGCATTTATCACAAGAAATTATATCATCAATCCTTCTTATCTTGCTAAAAAAAACGCCCTGATCCGATAATCCGCTTACACTCCTCTAATTTCTATTATCTTTTTTTTTTACATGAAGGATATATTTTATTTCTGATTGTTTTCGATTCCCTTAAAATATATCGGGCAATAAACTTAAGTATTGATATAATCGGTTTTAATAAATGCATAAATTTATAACCATTACCATGGCTACTAAGTGGAATGAAAATCATTGTAGAGAAAAAAAAATATAAGAAGCTTAAACGGATATAACTATACAAATACACCGGGAAAATTCTTTTCCAATTTCATATCCTGCGAATACTATTTCTTTTTGTGTTACTGAAATTAGGTAATCTTTCCGGTTTTATGACCACTTTTATCTACTCATTTATTCATTAACTGATATTCTAACACGAACTCTTCATGTACAGCTTACAGAATATAACCTATTACCTAAATTTGACATCGAGTCACAACATAATTGAAAACACTTCCAACGAATTAAGTGTGTCATGGTAAAATAGATCAGTACGCCATGTATTGAACTTCGTGGAAAGCGCAATGAGTTCAATAGCATTACAATGAAGCATTCAGTAGGTGATATATCTAATTTTAGGGAAATAATTTATATCATGTTTTTGTTTTTAATGAACATGTTAGAAAAAATATCCTGCGATTTATATTTACCATGACCTGCTGCACATGTTTTTTTTATACTTGATTAATTAATCAATTATTACAAATTTGTTATGAATGGCTTGATATTTGGAAATATTGGTTGCCATAGTTACATCTCTAGTGAAGAAATTCTGATCAGAGATTTGTTTTATATAACCGCGCCATGAATATCGCACACCACTGAAAGTGTCAGGTGATCGCTTTGTTTTGGCACTTTACCCCTGTACCAATAATTAATAATTGAATGATTAAATTTGATTATATCGTGTTTCACTCGCTACACTATTTGATAATGTTATTAGTAATAACTTTTCCTCACACAGGAATTATTGACCTCGAGATATTTTCACTCAGATAGCTAAACTTACTATCTATATATTTTTAAATGCAACACATTAAATAAAAATATTTTCGGATCATTCACTTGACCGATCTCAGCCAACGAAGTTCAACTCGTAAATGTCAAATTTGTCAGCACTAAAAAAATTGCCCTTGGAGAATAGGTTTAATAGATCGATATCTAAAGTGTTCATGATGGTCATCAACTATTTTGAACCATGCCATTTTTATAGACACATCTATTTGTAAATCGACTTTGCCAGCTAGAGAGAGAGAGAGAGAAAGAGAGAGAGAGAGAGAGAGGAAGAAAATGGATAAAGGGAAGACTTACTGCGTTTTCAGACGCTAAAAATTATACTTCATACCAAAGACCGATTCATACCAAAGACTCCATCTGTCTTCTTGCCAGGCGCTCGACATTTAAGAATGGAGAGGGGTAATAATAACTTTATGCTACCGTATGCAGGGCCCACTGGAAGAACAGCTTACAGCTGAAAGTGGCTACCCTGGGTAAATAAGAGATATTATTATTAAAGGGATGATAATGACATTGTTGATAATACTGATAGTAATGATTACAACAATACTGATCATTATTGTTTGAGGAGCTTCGACAGTAATAATAATAATAATGATAATAATAATAATATATGCAATTTATATAGCGCACGTATCCACTTATCGTTACTCTGGAATTAGCCCTGCAGGCATCAGCGCACTTGGCATTTCAAGGAATAAATATTCCTGCCAGGTACCCATTCACCTCACCTGAGTTCAGCACAGTGTGGATACATTTCTTGCTGAAGGAAATTGACGCCACGGGTGGGATTCGAACCTACGACCCTCGGGTTGAAAGGCGAGAGTCGTGACCACTACACCACGGCGCTTCGACAGTAGCAGCTGTCAATCTTCCTATCCTTCCAGGTGGTTTCAGTTATACGATTTATCTAAATTCTTAACGTGAATTCCTTACCGAGCTTTGGTATAAACTGAGCTACGTTTGAATGTGGCGTGAGAGAAGGCCTGAAATGATTGTCTTTAAATGCACCATTTTATTTCAAGGTCACTTTATAGATTTGTTTCTTTCATCTTACATCTGCCATTACCAAGTGCCATCACTGTGAGCAGAAGGGATAAAGGACGAGGACAAAGTAAACATATTCATTCAAACATTCACAATAGATTCATGATCACACAAGATAATCAAAGGTGCGACTCTTGTTCAACATTTTCCCACAGAATATTAAGGATGTAAAATTGTTTTGTGACAATCTATAGCTATGAACACGACATAAACTATTTCCGAAAAGTTAAGTGGGTCACAGACCTAGAACATTACGTCGTGTATTCAATTGTTCGGACACAACAATCGCAAGCCGGTTCCGATTAATAGCATTGCAAAGGACCATTGAATTTGTGTTCGACTTAATTTGTCGAAAAATAGTTTTTATCGTTTTTATTGTTAATGTTTGAATAGAATTATTTACTTTGTCCCAGGCCTTTGCCCCTTCTGTTAACAGTAAATAGAGAGTGCTATTTAATTCATAGAATAGATTAGGGGGCGTGCAGGTTTTCTGATAATTATTTCTCATCGATCTATTACGACTTTGACCGCTAAATAATCATGAATATAGGTTTACACGATCAGGTCAGATCTCAAGGATATCACGGCACAATGTAGTCTGACTTCCATACTGCTTCGAGATAATGGAAAGAATATAATACAATACAATACAATATGGATACTTATATAGCGCTCAATACACAGGTATGGTTCCAGAGCGCTTTACAAATTACATCAACAGAAGAATAAAGAAATAAAAGAAACTTATTAGTCAAATAGAAGAGTTTTTATGGCTTTCTTAAAGGTATCCAATGATGGGAGAAGGCGGACAGATTGAGGGATCTCATTCCAAAGAGAAGGTGCAAACGATTGAAATGAATTATCCCCAGCTTTATTGTGTGTTTTGGGGATGTGGAGCAAAGTACTGTCTGAACTTGAGCGGAGACCAGGTCGAGCAGAGTGATGATGGGTGATGAGCGAGGTGAGATAGGTGGGAGCTTTTCCATGAAGACACTTATAGACGATGGTAAGGGTCTTAAAGTAAATACGCTGTTGTACCGGTAGCCAGTGTAGCTCTTTCAATAGCGGTGTCACATGATCGAATTTCCGGGCCTTGAATATCAGTTTAGCCGCGCGGTTCTGGACACGCTGGAGACGGTGAATACTAGACGAGCTGACTCCATGTAGTAGTGAGTTGGCATAGTCCAGTCTAGATGAAACAATTGCTCTGATTGCATCTTCACATGCTTTCCTGTTGACAAAAGGACGGACTCGGGCAATATTGGACAGATGATAATGAAGTGCCCGACAAAGATCGGAGACGTGTTTGTCCATCTTCAAAGTTGCGTCAAACTGCACGCCCAGGCATCTTGCAGAAGACCCTGCTTCAATCGAAACATCAGAGATGGTGAGAGTGACATTTTCAACATATTTCCGGTGATACGGGCTAGAGATGACCAAGAACTCAGTTTTTGCACAGTTCAACTTAAGCATGTTCGAATCCATCCAATTCTGTAACCGTATGATGCAGTTAGATAGTGACTGTAGGGCTTGATCCATTGAGTCGGGTCTTTTGGGATCTGCGAACATATACAGCGTCACATCATCAGCATAAGAGTGGAAATGGATACCCTCATGCTGACGTATCACGTCTGGAAGTGGATACGTGTACATGCTGAAGAGCCGTGGTCCTACTACAGAGCCTTGCGGAACTCCGTAGATGAGCGACTTTGAAGATGACAGTGCACCTGCGACTCTACATCTACTTGTGCGACCTGAAAGATAGGAGGCAAACCAGGATTTCACGGTACCTGCTATGCCAAATTCATCAGTTAGTCGATTCAACAGTATTTGATGATCCACTGTATCGAACGCGGATGACAGATCCAGCAGGACGACAAATGCGACAAGTTTATTGTCCATTGCTTGTAAGATATCGTTCTTGACCTTCAGAAGTGCAGTCTCCGTGCTGTGATGCCTTCGATATGCAGACTGATGCTTGGAGTTAAGGTCATGCAGTTCAAGGTGCTCGGACAGCTGAGCAAGGGCCGCTTTCTCGATGATCTTAGAAAGGAAGGGGAGGTTTGACACTGGTCTATAATTCTTGAGATTCTCTCGATCCAGACTGGGTTTCTTGAGAAGAGGCGAGACAATGGCTTCCTTGAGACATGTGGGAAAGATGCCAGATTCCAAAGATGATTTTACGATGGATACAATGAAGGGAAGAAACAAATCAACGTTCTCCTTTAGCAACCACGTAGGGAGGGGATCGAGTAAGCAAGATTTGCTAGGCGATGACATGATGAGGTTACGAACCTCATCGGCAGAAACTGAGTCGAATTCAGATAGATCAACATCATCTGAAGAAGTAGACCGTCGGACAGCGCCAATGTCAGTTCCTCTTGAAGAATCGACAGAAGAGCTAGATAGTGTCTCACGAAGTTTGACAACCTTCTGATCAAAGTACGTAGAAAATCTGTTTGAGAGATCATTCGCAGACTCATGAGTAGGCAGCGATGACGGACACCTGTTTAGAAGTGTATTCAGTACTCGAAACACCGTTTTAGTGTCAGCATCGCTTAACTGATCAGTGTAGAATGCAGACTTCTCTATAAAAGAGGAAGGTGTGCATTTGCATTAACAAATTCAATTGAGCAAATTTATGGCTGAAGGATATAACGCAGAGATGCCAACCGCTTCAAAATATGCATCAGGTGAATTTCTATATGAATTCAAGACTTTCATTACAAGTGAATAGCAGAGAGTGCAATTATTTTTGTCCTGTTTGCGCTTACTCTTGTTCAGATGTAGCATTCATATTTACATTTTGACCTTATGCATATTCCGGACTGGTTGGCATCTATAAGAACTCTGAGAACGTCGGAAGCCAACCTGTAGGATGTTTCATGAAGCTTTTCCTAGAGGTATGAACGACTCTAAGCAAGACTGGTAACCCTTTCTCAGATACTACAGTAGCAACATAGAGGTAAGTCAGTGCAGTAAAGGGTACCAGTCGTACGTAGAGTCGTGATACCTCTACGAACAGCTTTTAAAAACAACGTACATGGTATATAGGTGTTTCATGAAGCAATATCAAAGCAGTAATTTAGTCAGCGCGGACAAAATAATCCAAAGAAATGTTTGATTATGATTTGATGAAAAGCATGAATGGTATCTTACTGTCGCATATGTTTTGTTTTTTGTTTTGTTTTTATTGTTTCACATTCCACAAATAAACAATATTGATCTTGAACTCATCAAATTAAACATAATGACAAAAATAACAATTAGTGTTTGACAAAGAAATGCAATCACGTGAAATATGAGGAACCTATTTAGAAGCATAGCTTGTACAACATAGGTTCCCAGGAAAATTTAAAATATGTCAGAGAAAGACTGCAATGGTGAGATGATCCCGTATCATACGTTTGGGTTAAAAGCAAAATTGAATTTGTCCCAAACCACTAAATATTACTCTTAACACCCCCCTTTCTCCACCTTCACATCTCTCCCTCTCTACCATCCCTCTCAACCCCCTTTCTCTTTCTCTCTCCATTTCTTCCCCTCATTACCCATTATCCTTATCCGTATCTCTCTCCCCCCCCCCATCTCTCTCGCTCTCTCCCCCCACCCCTCCCTCCATCCTCCATCCCTTTAATACATTCACAATCACGTATGTTGCTACAAGACAACATTAACTCCGAGGGGACTACAATCGATATATGTTTCATATGTTTCCGACAAGCAAAATAAAACGTGACGATGAATGTTTGTATTATAATAAGAATNCATTTGAAATATGATATTGATCCATTTTCGATAAATTTATATACAAAGTGAATGAAGATTTCTCCATGTATGACATCACAGATTATGCTAATTAGCTATATGCATGCCAATTCAAGGATGCCCAGCACAGGTGGAAATGATAATTTTGAAAATTCATAACTTTTGAACGGATGGTCCAATTTTGCTCAAGTTTTCACAGTTTGTTCATCTGATTTTTCTCCATTTACTGACAGTTCATTATTGTCTGGGTGTAATTTCCCTTTAAGCTATAGATATTGTAAATGTTTGAATGAAGTTGTTTACTTTGTCCAAGGCCTATGTCCCTTCTGTTCACAGTGATATACAATTCATAGAGTGATATACAATTCATAAAATGGAGTAGGGGGCGTCCAGGTTTTCTGATGATTATTTCCGATCGATCTATTACGAATATTACTTTGACCGCAAAATAATCGTGAATATAGGTTTACACGATCAGGTCAGATCTCAAGGATATCACGGCACAATGTAGTCTGACTTCCATACTGCTTCGAGATAATGGAAAAAATATAAACTAGAAAGGTGTGCATTGGCTTTAACACAATTCAATTGAGCAAATTTATGGCTAAAGGATGGAAGTCGATAGAACGCAGAGATGCAAACCGTTTCAGAAGATGCATCAGGTGAATCATTATATGAATTCAAGGTTTTCATCACAAATGAATGGCAGAGAGTGTAGTTATTATTGTCATTTTTGCTCCCACTTTTGTTCAGCTGTTGCGTTATTCATATCTAAAATTCGACCTCATGCTTATTCCGGAACGATTGGTATCTCTGAGAACTCAGAAAACGTCGGAAGCCAACCTGCAGGATGTTTCATAAAGCTATTAGAGGTACGTATACACTCTTTCTGGTGACCCGTTCCCAGGAACTAACTTTAAAGGGGAACTACGCTCAGACATTAAATTGCTATCATTAAATGAAGAGAAATAAGATGATCAAACTATGAAAAATTGAGCAAAATCGGATAATCCATTCAAAAGTTATGAATTTTCAAAGTTTTGATTTACATCACTCATGGGCTCCTTAAATTGGCAAACATACAGGCACAAAATGGCTGCCAACATGGCGAACTCTCCATTCACTTTGTACACAAAATTTCACATTTTCCTCTTTTTCCAGAAAAGTAGACAGAATTTTGGTTTTTTTTCGGTTCAATATAGCATAGCCACATCAATTCTGCAAGCATTCCAGAAAGAACGGTGGTGATTCCTCATTTGAAATACGATATTTATCCATTTTCAATTTAAATTTTAAATTTTAAATACAAAGTGAATGAAGAGTTCTCCATGTATGACATCACAGATTATGCTAATTTTCTATACATTTCCAAGATGCCCAGCACAGGTGGAAATGATAACTTTGAAAATTCATAACTTTTGAACGGTTTATCTTATTTTGCTCAAATGTTCACAGTTTATTCATCTGAATTTTCTTCATTTACTGACTATACATTATTGTCTGGGTGTAATTCTCCTTTAATGACGACAGAGAGGTCGATGAGTGCAGTAAAATGGCAACAGTCTACGAATCATGAGCACCTCTGTACGAACACGAACGGCTTTTGAAAAGACCTAAAGGATGTTTCATGAAGCTCGCCAAAGCGGTAATTCAGTCAGGACAGAAAAGTTCAAAGAAATCCTTCATTGTTATTGGATGAAAACCATTGTCTCTAACTGTCTCTATGTCAGAGAAACAGTGCTTGTCCCTGCAAGAAAAACAGTCATGTGACATCTTCCGGATCTGCAATCAAAAACATTATTCTTCTTTAATGTAAGATTCATATATATTTCCCTACATTCGTTTTTCTCTCATTAGGACATTTTCTCACCCTCCCACTCCCTCCCTCTGATGCATTCACAATCACGTATATTGTTACAAGACAACATTAACTCCGAGGGGACTACAATCGATATATGTTTCATATGTTTCCGGCAAGCAAAATGAAACGTGACGATGAATGTTTGTATTATAATAAGAATGATTTCAATAAAGGCCATCTTTGAGGAATGATCAATTTCAATATGACTACATGTATCAAACTTACGATACGAGTACAAATAAATATGTACAAAATGAATACAAAGAGTAAGCGAGCTATCAAAATAGGTCATACAAAAAAAAATTCGGAATGATTAATCATTAAATTTATTAATTTATTACATCTGTATCTGGTCAACATGATACTAAACCTTATAATGTATGAACTATAACAGATGCATTCATGATAAACCGACTTACCGAATAGAAAATAACAANAAAAAAAAATCATAACAGAATGCTGACACTGCGGATTTTTGTTGCCATAAAAATATTTTCTAGAAATATAAGTAACGTTGATGAGATTAGAAATAGATCTTGTTATTCTTTTAACACTGCGGATGAAGAATTGTTTCTATTCACATATAAACCTGCAGTATTAAGAATTTGAAAAGAATATCAAATCTAACGGAACTAAAGCACGTTTCCGGTCATTTCACGGCCACCATTGTAAATGCCACCTTTATGCATGCAATTTGGTAGAAGGGAATAAACCAGCTTCAAATTGAATTAATATGAGTGAAACTCAATTGCAGCATCGGACATCAGTATTCCTTCGATTGATTTGATATGGGTCGGGTGTTTACTGGGTCGGTCAAGATCGATTTGAGGGAGGGGGGGGGCTGATTCTTGGAATGACCTTCACCTTATCAATGTGTTAAACGTTATTTCCCGTAGATCAACACTGACTTGGACCGGAACCTTGGGTATTTACTTTGACCATGAGAAAAAAATAATACTGATTTCCCTCCACCGACCGATCCGCTGAAAATGACCCGACATGATTTTCTCCCCCATTTTTTTTTGCGGGGGGGAGTAATCTATGAAAAAAAAATCACTGTGTTGTTACAAATAAACATGCGGAATTGAGCTAGGAGAGTCATTTTCAGATCTTCTTTGGCGTTTTACCCCCTTCATATAGTGTTATTTTCCTTATGTACTGTTTGAATTGTGCTCGAAGAATAATAATTTTAAAGGAGAACTTCACCCAGATATTGATGCACTCTCAGTGGATGAAGAAAAATACAATGATCAAACTGCGAAAATTTTAGCTAAATCCAACAATTCATTCAAAAGTTATGGATTTTCAAAGTTTTTATTTAAACCCCTCATTGGCTCCGTAAATAGGCAACGTACAGGCACAAAATGGCTGCCAACATGGATAACTCTCTATTCACCTTGTACATAGAATTTCATATTTTCTTCTTTTTCTAGAAAAGTAGACAATTAATCAACAAAATTCATTCCAAAATACATGCAGAATTAAAATGTCCATATCGTTCTTGTATAGAAAAGTGCAATTTTAGAAAATGTGAAATTCTGTGTAGAAAGTGAACGGAGAGTTTTCCATGTTGGCAGCCATTTTGTGCTTGTACGTTGCCAATTTGGTAATCCATTGGACGAGAAACTTTACAGTATTCCATTTTTCAAATTTTGAATTGATATGAGTATTCAGAATCTCAATCGAAGTTCATCTATGTGTGTTAACGTATTTAAATATAAGTAGTACTTGTGACTCTTAGATAGTGACTCTATGACCCTTTGATAGTGAACAATCATGTACAACTGCCAGATGGGGTGGTTGGGTCCATCCTTCAAGAAGTGACGCACGCGGATGCAACTATTTTAGTGAGGACGGAGAGAATTGGGAAAATTCAGGGGCACGTAACATAAAACAAGTTTGCAAACAATCGCAAATTTTATAACATGATTTGCCATAGACTTGCGATTGATAACAAGCGTACGATCGATTGGAAAGGTTAATAATACGGGGCCCAGGAATGAAATTCTCATCCATACATTTTGTTCCTTTATCACAAATTTGGGCTACAATTTTTTGAAATCATAATCTTCTTTCTTTTAATATTGCATCATAGTTCTGTGATTTGTCAAAATAGGAGGATTTGAGGCTTGAAGCAAATTATTCTAATTGGGATTTCTTTATTTCAGAGGGGGATGTTTTTTCGACATCGGTATAATAATAATAGTAATAATATGAATACTTATAATAGCGCCGGTATCCGCCAGGCTCTGACGCTCATGGCGCTGAACAGAAACAATAATTTATACATGTATGGAGCAGGTAGCACCTTATTTGGATAAGGTACATATTTGTAACACTTAATATAAATACTAAGGATAGTATAGTATAGTATAGTATTCATTTTCCGATTCAAATAAAAAGAAACAAAACAAAAGTACAAACAAAATGAATTGTACAAATACTTACATATATACATGATAAAACAAATATATGAATCGGCTGGGTATCCCATTCAGCAGTGCCAGGCACGACACTACTGGTCTTCCATGGGATCCAGGTGAAACATAAAAGAAGATGTATATAGAAGAAGAAGGAGAAGAAGAAGAAAGAGAAGGAGAAGAAGAAGAAAGAGAAGGAGAAGAAGAAGAAAGAGAAGAAGTAGAAGAAGAACTACGTTAGAATACATTGACAAACAAGCAAGATAACAATACAAGAAACAATATAATCGAATTACTGAAATTACATAAATTACATAATGATCTTTATGCGTTATCAGCTTTGTACCTAAAATAAGAGATATATCGGTTTTAAATCTGAGATAAAACTATGACTGCTCTGATGCACCGCGACTGCCATACGACTCGGAACCAATTTGGAATTTCTTCCGACGAGAAAAGCTTGTAGTTTTCCATTTT
>BQKZ01005742.1:24196-35273 GCA_036244855.1 Temnopleurus reevesii | reverse complement strand
ATCTTCCCTTGCCCGACGCTTCCCGAGACCGCATTGACGCAGTCATTCGACACGTATCTCAAGTCCAGACTGGACATTGAACCGACCAGTCTGGCTTGCCCTGCAGTGAATACATCCTGGATCAAGTTAGTCTCATGAAGCCAGTTGTTTGGTTCCATTTTACCCATCCAGCTCTGTTGAATGTAGATGAGGAGCAGTAGTTGAGCCTTGGTGAAGTCTAACCTGGCTGATGGGACTTCAAGCATCATCTCTGACTTGATAATGGTTGGGTCGGTCCTGCAAGGCAAAAAAGAAATAAAGAATTCTACCCTTATTCAAAGTCCGAAGGCACATTGCAATTGCCAGTTAAGGGTATCTGAGCTCAGAAAACCAACTTCCCATGCATCAATAATAATAAAAGGCATTTAATTAAATATGATACTAAACTGTCAAAAGACACAATGCTGTGAAAAATCCAGAAAAGTGGCGAGGGAATTTGAATTGTATGTGCTGGGGTGAAAGGTCATATGCAGATGGGTAGTAGGTCAAACCAGACTCTGAGATGAAGATTTGCTTATTCCTTGCAGCTATGTGTTCCATGAAAACAAAACTCTGTGAAATAAGCAGAACTTACTCCCATTTAGAGTTAATAAAATACCTAGATAGATCTAGATAGATAGATAGAATCATTGTCGCTACAAAGCTGAATTGCAATTTTTGTTTCAACATAAAAAAGAAATAAATAACCTACCAATACATTGGAAGGCACAGAGCCTTGGACAGCCCAGCAAAGCTGCATGGCTGTAGGAGTTGTGTGTGTTGGGGTGAAAGGTCACCAACAGAAGGGTCACAGGTCAAACCAGCTTGTAATCCAAATACCTGAAAGATCAATTCAGAACCAAGTGTAAGCAGCTCTGATAAAGCCAGGGTTATACTGTATAGCAGAACATTTTTGCGGGGGTTTAATTTTCGCTCTTCTCGCATTTAAATTGCGGACCGTGAATTTTTAAAACTGGCGAAGATTGTCCTTAAAAACTTGTATGAAACGTAAACATGCCCAGAACTTTACATAGTGCGTTTTGAAGAGGCAAGATAACGTTCTCAATGTTTCAATCATGTGTATGTCTGCTCTTCTAATCATGATCTCCATATTATACTGTAATTGTACAGTCATACTTTTTTTTTTTTTTTTTTTTTCATCATTTTTCGGCATTTAATAGCATTCTTTTGCAGCAGTAATCACTTTCTGTTTCTTGGAAAATCTTTGTTAGTCAGGTCGGGAGATTATACTTTTATGGATTGTACCCGCGAATTCAATAACATGCGAAAATATTCAGGGACTAACCAACCGCAAAAAATTAACACCGCAAAATTATACCGCTCTACCGTACTGGAGGATTACTGCAGAAAATGCTACCCTTAATTATACTGACGTTTTGGCCTATTTCTAAAACGTGCTAAAATGTGCACACTATGGTGGGGTTGTAATTAAAAAAAATATATATTTATTTAGAGAAGTATCTTAATATGAACATTTCCTAAACATATTTCATAATAACTTTTGAATCAATACCTTGATGCTTGTTTGTGAGTAACAGTGGTAGAGAAGAGCCGAGCTGGGATGAGAGACCTTGCTAGCTGCTCTGATCAGCTGCCTTGCGTACATGGGCACTGTAATTTGATAGTCACCTCTCTCACATTGGATCCTCACTGCAGACATGACAGTGTCTGGGACTACAGGTACGACTGAGCTCTCCTGATTGTGTAGGGATAGAAATAAATATCCAGTTTGTTAGTAATACTTGAACTAGATTTTGTAAGAACAGGGATAAATATACACAGTAATTGTGTCTAGACAACTTGATTAAAAAAACTAAATAGTTGTTTTGCATAAATGGGCACTGTCACTTGATAGTCGAGTCTCTCACATTGGATCCTCACCGCAGGGACGGTGGTGTCTGAGACTACAGGCAAAACTGAGCTCTCCTGATGGTGTATGAAAGCAAAACAAAATTTATAAAACCGCTTATTAATAAGATTTGCATTGAATTTTGTAAGAGGCAGAGATAAATGTAAATGGAACGGGTCAGACGACTTGATACAAAGCTTGAAACTTGTCTAGCATACATGGGCACTGACACTTGATAAACGCCTCTCTTACGTTGGATCCTCAAATCATTTTCAGGTTTCCAGGTAGAGTGAGAATCCTGTATCTTGCAAGTAGGATGCTTTGCTTGACAGTCAACTTCTCACACTGGATCCCCCAGGCCCAACTGAAATGAAATGAGAGTGGGGCAGACAATTTCCCCCCCCCCCCCATCTGCCCCGGCTCCGACAGGCCTGGAATCCTCACCACAGGCATAATAGTGTCTGGGGACTACAAGCATCACTGGAATCCTCTGATCACAAGGGGAAATACATCTATGTTACAATCATCTTTCTATTTGAATCAAACATTTGAGAAAAGTATCAATAATATCACAGTGTGCGATGCTGTGTAATCAATATGATAATAGACATCCAGAAAAACGGGTCACTTATAAGTGTTTTGAAGAAGTACTTCACAGCCGAATTAACACAATCAACACAAACACCAACAAAGAGAATGTCTTTTCAGAGCTATTTGTAATCATATCTTACCTCACAGCAGCCGGTTGGGTCGTAATTTCCGTGATCTGATGCTCTTACTGAGACGTCTAGGCCAAGAAGAGCAAAATGTGAATGTCTTTGTGGAATGGACTCCTCTAATCCTGCGACCTGCTCGGGTGTTGGGATGGGACGTTTCTCATCGACAATCTCTGGAAACAAGAAAACACAGCATCCGAATAGATTATTGAAGTCAGAGGTACAAGCCTTTCATCAAATATCTGTAAGGCCTCCAAGGAAATCAGTGTTTCAATCACTAAGCGTGTACCCTTCTGAAATAACACATAGTTTTATATGAATAAATAAATAACCTAAGATTCGAAATCTGAATATTGTAACAGGGTACGAATCTACAAACATTTAAGAAATTAGAATGAAAAATGAATTAGACACAACTTGCCAACCTGTACTAAAAAATGCATCCATTAACAAAATTATCAACACATCTTGTCTAAAAACACCCTAAAAGGAGGTCATAATCACAACCTATTTAAATCAGAATTTTCTCTGTTACATGCCATCATTCCACTTTTTCCTGTCTTAGGGCAAAAAAAAAATGTTCGCATGCCCTCCGATGCCATTCTCACCTCCATACTCCACTTCCATAAAATATCACACACACTCTTTTCACAGGTTTATCCTCCCTCATCAACAACTGGCAACTAATATATCTCTAGCAAAATCATTTTTTGAAGACGAGTGTACCGGTATATAATGTTTTTGATGTTTTCGATGTTGCTACAACAAACGTTATGATCTCATCTCACCTGGCTGAGGAGTGCTGTAGGGTTCGTAGTCATGGTTACCAGCGTAGAACGTCAGCTGCTGAATACGATGAACAAAGGAACTTCTGACATTGATGGTCGTCGGGGCAAAGACAAACCGTTTCCATGACGTCTCCTTCGTTGTGAAGATTGGGTCCGTTTCACTTTGATGGGAGGATCTGCTGGAGCTGTCATTACCTGGTATGTAACAAATATATTGAAATAAAATCTGATGAAATTTTGCATCAAATAGATGAAAATTTTCAGCAAAAAAAAAGAAAATGTGTGTACTGTGTCTGCAATATCCCAAAATTTGAAGAGGGTAAAACAGTCTCAGCTTGGACAAGTTTTGTCATGTTGCATAGTACCATTCAATCTAGGTTTACCATATTTACTTTTACAATGAAGTTTTAGAAAGAGGGCTCTCAAATTTATGAACATTTTATCAAACAAAAGTGCACATCTCTATGCATGCACAATATTGTATTTTGGGTTTTGTGTAAAGTACCGGTATTTTTTCATCTCATGCAAATAACAACAGCTGCCTATGATTTTTTTTTGTATCTCATTGAAGATTCATTTTCAAATCAAATACAATTGAAAAATTCACATTATATTATTATATGATTGAATGATACACAAACAAAATGTAAAATATGGTATTTCACTGGATATCTATTTGTCAGGACATAAAATTATATCATCTGGAGGCATGTGCAAATTATTGATTCGAGCCATAACATATAATTGTTCTGCATTCGTTCGTGATTTGCTTCTGTTTATGAATGATTTCAATAAAATCTTTGGTTGAAAGGAAAAAAATCTTGTAATGTATCTAATTATTTTATGTGCAGGTTCTTATGCAATTTTCATTTTTGACATTCCAACAACAAAAAATAATCACCATCAAAGCCCCTTAGTTTCTCATATGTATACAGGTAATCCATCCAGAATGCTCCATATTTCTTCATTGCAGTTTTCTCTGTATATACACTCTGATGATGCTCCCCGTCCAAAATGAAGATCGTCTTCTGGTGATTGTTCTCCGGGCTGTCCACGTCAAAAAGTGTCTGTGAGAGGTAATTGTTGGATTTTTCTTTGTAGTCCATATCGCCAAGTTTTATGTAACAATTGGTATCCTGCAGGGTGAAAAAGACAAGACTAAACATAACCAAGAGTTGGAACAGAAAGCTTTATATTTTTAAAACAGTTTTTTCTGTATATACGCTCTGGTGGTGCTCCCCGTCTAGAATGAAGATAGTCTTCTGGTGATTGTTCTCCGGGCTGTCCATGTCGAATAGCGTCTGCGATAGGTAGCTGTTGGATTTGTCATTGTAGTCCACATCGCCAAGTTTTATGTAACAATTGGTATCCTGCAGGGTGAAAAAAGAAAGACTACACATACTCTAGGGTTAGAACATCAAGCTTTATAATATTTTTATAGCAGTTTTCTCTGTGTACACAGTTTGGTGTTGCTCCCCGTCCAGAATGAAGATCGTCTTCTGGTGATTGTTCTCCGGGCTGTCCATGTCGAATAGCATCTGCGAGAGGTAGTTGTTGGATTTGTCTTTGTAGTCCACGTCGCCCAAATTTTATGTAACAATTGGTATCCTACTGGGTGAAAGAAGTTGAAGCCAAGATGTTAAGACTCGAGTCTTTGGTAAAAAGTTTGGATTTAAACCCTAGCAATGGCATCAAATTTTCCTCACATTTTGCGGCAATCAACAAAGGAGAGGTCAATAGCTACTAATGCAACACAGTTTTTTTTTCGTCCACAACATTTGATATGTATGCATCATATGTACAATTTGCATGAGAATAACGTCAATCAACGATATTGTGCATATATGGCATTTTTTTAGAGGATACACTGTCATCTGTGACCTTTGACCTTATGATTCCTAAATAGAATGAGATCGTTATCATATGCATCCATGATCTAAATTTAGAAGTAACCTGTCGACCTGGTAACAAGTAATCAAGTTTACAATAATCATTTGAAACATACTTTTTATGTATGTGGAGGCGCCATGGTGAAGTGGTATTGACTCTCGCCTTTCAACCAGAGGGTCGTACGTGTGAATCCCAACATTGGCGTTAATTTCCTTCAGCAAGAAATTCATCCACATTGTGCTGCACTCAACCCAGGCAAGATGAATGGGTACATACCTGGTAGGAATTTATGTAGGAATTTATTCCTTTAAAAAGCTTATGCGTCTAATAGATGCACTGCTAAATCCAGGGTAATAATGCTGCAATTATAGAGCGCTTAAGGAATTCTTCATACAGAGTTGATAAGTGCTATATAAAAGCTGTTCATTTTGTAAGACTTACCCCTAGTTCGTCCACACTGCTCGGATGGTCGTTGACCCCACATGGGCAGGAGCCGAGACCATAGAGTCCCAGGCGGCTGATTCCTAGCTGAGCCGCAAAGAACTCCTCTCCTTTGAGAAGCATGTCCAGAGCAGTCCCTTCCATCTCAAAGAACAATGTCTGCTGGAAGCTCAGCTTGGGTCTGGTGTAAAGATTACGCTCTTCGATGGGATCGGTAACCTGTGAGGGTAAAAACAAATGATTACAAAACCTCCTCCAGATCAAAATTTAAAACATTGAATTTTTATTTTGTGTTGGTTTAAAGACCAAAATATTATTTAGCAGGAGCCGAGACCATAGAGTCCGATGCTCCTGATTCCTAGCTGAGCCGCAAAGAACTTCTCTCCTTTTAAGAGCATGTCGAGAGCAGTCCCTTCCATCTCAAAGAACAATGTCTGCTGGAAGCTCAGCTTGGGTCTGGCGTAAAGATTACGCTCTTCAATGGAATCGGTAACCTTAGAGGGTACAACAAATTATTACAAAACCCCTTCATGATCAAACTTTAAAGCAATAAGATTTTTTGGTTTAAACTATTTCTCTATTCTATTTCTCCGTCCATATTTTGACAGATTAAATTAGTACCACTAAAAAAGGGTACAAATTTTGTATTCTTGTTTAAATCCATATATAGGACTATACAAACTTACAATTTGAGGATTTATCAAAATGATAAAGAGCTGGATCAGTCTTTGGAGAGGCTACTTTTGACAATCAATTACTTTGTGAGTTACATTGAGATAATTCCTATAATACAGGCTTTTGATGAAAAATACATGCTTTTAATACGATACACGCTTTTACTTTTAAAAAAATTAGCATGTTCGTAGTATATTTTTAAAAAATTGACCCAGAGATGGCAAATCTATTGCGAAAAAAAAGTAATCGGCAATGCCATCTTCAGTTCTATCCATCGAAAGCAGTTGAGAAATGATATCTCACGATACCATCGATATTGATCTATTGGACATGGGGATACGACTTCTGATTAAAACTGCATCGCATCCTCAGCAATTCTTATTTACCATCTATAATAAACAACACGACAGCACAAGATTGCTCACTCACTTTGAATTCCAGAGAAGCTTTGTCGAAGAAGAACCCAAGCGAGAGAATGGGGTCCTGGTGTTTCTGCAGCTTGCCTCCGCCGTATCGATTGACGCCATCTTGCCCCTGATCCTCCTCTTCATCATACGTCAGGGCCTCGGGGACGAACGACCACGCCCAAGATGTCCATGATGATGAGGGATCGAGATCGACTGGAGCCTCATTGTCTGGCTCTGAAGGAAACAGAAACAGAAATTTCTTTGAACAAAACTATTTTACAATTAAGGGAAGAAGCACTGTCAATCTGGTTTCTGCTTAGTGATTTCAGTCAAACAATTTTTCACTCTTTTTTTTTTTTGCACAAGAAACACTTTCTATTGGGTAATAACTCTTGACTCAAAGTTACAATCATCACTTAATAATATCTTTTCTTTAATATACTTGTTTATAATTTCTAAGCTAGGTCTCATCAATTTAGCTTTAACCATCAAAATCTCACCTTCAACATGAGCTTTTTGTATTTTTATCATAAATATTTACCTGTTCTGGTTGAAGTGGCTTGGTTGGTCTCCTGATCCTTTCCTTCCTCATCCTTTTCCTGTTCTTCATTCTGAACATTGAGGGAACCATAGTACAGTGCCAACACCAGCTGCAGAACCCTGAGGAACATTGGAAGCTGCGTGTCGGACAGGGACATCTTAAGCTCCTCACAGTGAGTGCTGACCTTGACAGCACTGACCCTCTTCGCATTTAGGCTGTTGTAGGTAAGATGCATCCGCGTGGAGACCCCGCAGCGTAAGGTCACCGGCTCCTGGTACACCTCGATCTTCCCGCTGGCTTTGCGCTTGTCAAGACACACCGTGATGTCAGAGAAGTTGCAGACGCGCCTCAGAACAAGCTCCGGGAGAGAGAGCTCGAGGAAGGCCTTCTGCCAATCACTGTCCGTCGCGAAGGTTGTGAACGACTGGACATTGACAGAGAGGACAATGTCATCCTCAACGTACTTCAAGATCAGGTTCTTGATGGTGATCTGGACGTTGTGCAGTACCCTGTTCATTAATGATGTTACGTATCCAGGAGACAAGCTTGCATCCTGGACGTTCTCTTTGACTTTGACCTTTGATCTTTCAGTATCCGTCCTTGATTTGTTGGTGCTGGTGCTAGATTTGGAGCTGACACTATCACCATCGTCAGCTCCGGCATCTCGCAGCTTCAAGGTGCATTCGATGGTGTTGATTGTGATCTCAACAGGCTCGTACCCAATCCGCGTCCAAGGAACGTGGATCCGGAGTTCATGGATGAAACCACTTACAAACGACAGAGGAAGGTTTAGGTCACGCTCCAAGGCATCAAGTCGGAGCTCCAAATTGTTCAGAACCAGGTCCCCACCCCATAGCGAGAGTCGTAGGTCCTCTGGTTTGAGATTCTTTATGTATTTGTCCACATATCCAAGCAAAAATGGCGATATGTATGTTTCCAACATCTTGCTCAGTAGTTGTCAACGATTTGAAGTCTACATGTGCTGGATAGACTGCCAATCCTAGAACAAAGGAAGAAAAATGAAGTGCAAAATATGAGATTTTAAGTCATATTGTCTCCCTTCATTATACATACTAAAAATTACTACTGAACGTAGTTACGTTGTATTATTCCTTAAACCGTTTGATAACAATAAGACTACAATGCTTGGAATCCAGTTTGCATACATTACTTGTTGCTATGTCGGGCAAGCCTCTAGCAAGCTTTAGGGTTGTCAAGAACAACCTTTGTGTTAAAGGTATGCATAAAATTTGCATCTATTAGTAAACCCGCCTAACACTAATTCCTTATACTGTATTTTAGTCAAAATGAATGTATACAGTTCCAGTCTGAACACTTTGCTACCCGTCATCCCAATAAAAGCATTTCTAGTTCTTGCCCAACTTGGAAAAGCGATCAAAGATTTTAATTGCCCATGAAGAATAACTGCTTGCCCAAACTCACTTATTGACATCATATGCTATGTTTCATGCCAGTATGGTGCACCATTTTTTTCTATTTAGGCATAGAATACAAATCAGTGTTAAAGTGAATGGTCAATCAGGTGAAAATCAAGGATTAAGAATGATATCATTTTAAATATTACAATAAGATATTTAATAAAGTCTTGATCTGTTGATTTTAATGTTGTCTCACTAAAAATGGCTAGTGAATTTGAGAAATGCTTGTCCATACAGCATTTTCACTTGCATTGGGCAAGTGGACAAGTGAACATGTCGAGCCCTGCTGTTATCCTATTGCCCTTGCCTTTTTAAGCGATTACAGAAATCCGACTTTCATTAGTTTAGTTTAGACGGTGCGCGCGGCGCGGGGCTGGGCTCATATAGTGCGTGGCACTATGCGCACACGGTCTGGCTCGATGCACGGTCTCTAATTCTCTGAATTATGGAAGCTGGATGACGATTGCGAAGTGGCCAAGAAACTCCTATAATTCTTACCATGTATTGTCATGTCACTCCCTTACTTAACGAACTTCACTGGCTTCCCGTTTCCAAAAGAATACAATACCGCACAATCGTGCAAACTTTCAACAGCAGAAAACGTCATATTCTCTCCGTTCCACCTGTGCCCCTTCCTTTATGATCCCGAAGTCTAAAAAACAGGCCGGTTTCAACTCTTTTCAGTCCCTGGCCCCACGACTCTGGAATAGTCTCCCCGCATCTCTCCGTAATACCAAATCACTCAACCTTTTCAAGAAACACCTCAAAACCCATCTTTATAATTCTTAATGTAGCTAAATATATGTCTTTTTAAGCAGCGCTTTGTATCCTCTGGAAAAAGCGCTATATAAATTCAATTATTAAATATTATTATTATTTAAAAAAATGTAAACAAATATTCCAGAGAGCTATCCGTAGCTAATCCGGAGCTATATGAGTATGAGCTGAGTACCTCATCTGATACAGATAGAGCATACTGCATACACTGTTTACCATCATGATAGTCAGCACTACATGTGGGAGGACTTCCATCATTGTATGGAGGAAACAGTTCATTGTCAGAAATTTTGTAAGAACTCCTCCAAGACCAAAGCCTAAGGCAAAGGCAAGCTAAAGTCTAAAGACAAAGTCCACACCGACGATGGATTTTTCGGCGCTAATGCACTTTCGTATCCAGCGGCACTGCCGCTAATGTACACACGAAGGGACGTTTTAAGAACGGGGCATTTCCATACTCACGGCTGGATACGAAAGTGCATTAGCACCGATTTTTCTGTCTAACAGTAACAACTAACAAAAAACATTAGAATTTAGAGTTTTTTTAGACGATTAGTTTTCCTCTCAAAATCAAATTAAGAATGAAAATAAAAGTTAAAACTGATAAAAAAACGTTAAAATGAATGAAAATTACACTTAAATGTTCTAGTGTGCTATAAAAACTGGGCAGACCCGGAGAATAGCGACCAGATTGCGTGCGCGCGCCATGTAAAAATTGCAAACATCGGCGGCAGAAGTCCAAAATACACACAGGTAACCATCCACTAAACAAGTCCAAAAGCGACTTTTATTAAATTTTATAAACAGAATAATGGCTTTAAATGTTATTTTCTTTCCCCTCCTTCAATATTTCAAAAATTGTTTTGAAAATTTAATCGATTTTGGTGGTAAAAAGTGTAAACTTGAGCCAACTTTACCAAATGTTTGTTGGTCGAATCTGGTGTAAAAATCATCGCCGACGCACTACCGCACGCTTCCATAGACACAAATTGAATACATCGCGCGCACCTGGTCGCTATTCTCCGAGTTTGCCAAAAACTGCCCCTTCCCCAAAACACACATGGCAGATTCAAATAACACGAAGCCGAAGGTTCATTGTCATTGACACTGTCTGAGTTGTAGCCGCTAGCGCTACTGTACCTGGAGTTAAACGAAATCAGTGAGCATTTGACGCCTGTGCTCCGGCAGAGCAAACGTTGAAAAACCGGTGAGTGCACACTTCGCAGCAAAGACAAAGTCACTCTTCACCACGCTTTCTGCATGCACTGACAGTCTGCAGAATATTTCGCACAGCTGCCTCTCGTTTCACTCTCCTTTCAGGAATGTTGATTTGGACATCATTATTCAAATTTGGGTCCAGGATTTGGTAGAATGATTTAGCATAATCAAAATCCTTCGAATTCTCTCCGGTCCAACATGTCCAAGAGCAGCGGCGATCCATAGAAAAATCATTGCCTTCACACGGGTTGTTTACTACTTGGATAATTGACACGTGTACACATCTGTTTACGTTTC